>PVIY010008791.1:0-75318 GCA_004026745.1 Myrmecophaga tridactyla | reverse complement strand
CTAGCAGACCTACTTTATTGCAAATACCAGAGGATGTCTTTCAGGCTGAAAACAAGTGGCACAACAGTAATCTGAATCCACACACATAAATCAGAGTACCTGTAAGCATGATTATGTAGGTGTGGTAGTTAGATTCAGTTGTCAACTTGGCCAGGTGAACATACCTAGTCTTGTTGCTGCGGACATAAGCCAATGGTACGTGAACCTCATTTGTTGCTAATTACATCTGCAGTCGGCTAGGAGGCGTGTCTGCTGCAGTGAGTGACGTTTGACTTAATTGGCTGGTGCTTAAATGTGAGAACGCAATGTAGCACAGCCTAAGCAGCTCGGCATTCCTCATCTCAGCACTTGCAGCTCAGCCCAGGCCTTTGGAGATGCAGAAAGAAGTCACCCCGGGGAAAGTTGTTGGAACCCAGGGGCCTGGAGAGAAGACCAGCAGAGACCATCCTGTGCCTTCCACTTAAGAAAGAGCCTCAGTGGAAAGTTAGCTGCCTTTCCTCTGAAGAACTAACAAAATAAATTCCCTTTTATTAAAAGGCAGTCCGTCTCTGGTGTGTTGCATTCCCGCAGCTAGCAAAATAGAACACCCTATATCACTGGATTCCTAGATATTTCACTAAAGTGGACGTCTCCAGAATTTTTGGGGGGTTTATCTTCCACCCTCTGACATGCAAATGTCTTACCAATTAGTCTAGAGTGTTGTTACTTCTTGCTCACTAGGTCCAGTCAGTGTAATGTGATCAATGTAATGAACCAGTGTGATGTCTTGTGGAAGAGAAAGGCAATCAAATTCCCTGCAGACTAAATTATATTATAGGGCTGAAGAGTTTATATACTTATGAGGTTAGTTAGTCAAGGTTTATTGCTGACTGAAAGCAAGCTGCTTGTAGTTGTCCTTACTAACAGGTATCAAGAAAAAATCAATCGCTAAATCAATGTCTGCATACTAGATAAAAGCAATCGCTAAATCAATGTCTGCATACTAGATACCAAGGTGTGCTGGTTTGAAAGGAAGTATGTCCCCTAGAAAAGCCATGCTTTAATCAAAATCCCATTTCATAAAGGTAGAATAATCCCTATTCAATACTATATGTTTGAAACTGTAATCAGATCATCTCCCTGAATGATGTGATTTAGTCAAGAGTGGTTGTTAAACTGGATTAGGTGACAACATGTCTCCACCCATTTGGGTGGGTCTTGATTGGTTTACTGGAGTCCTATAAAAGAGGAGACATTTTGGAGAATGGGAGATTTGGAGACAGCAGAGAATGCTGCAGCACCATGAAGCAGAGAGTCCACCAACCAGTGCTTTGGAGACGAAGAAGGAAAATGCCTCCCAGGGGAGCTTCATGAAACAGGAAGCCAGGAGAAGAAGCTAGCAGATGACGCCATATTCACCATGTGCCCTTCCACTTGAGAGAGAAACCCTGAATTTCATCGGCCTCCTTGAACCGAGGTATCTTTCCCTGGATGCCTTAGATTGGACATTTTTATAGACTTGTTTTAATTGGAACAATTTCTTGGCCTTAGAACTATAAACTAGCAACTTATTAAATTCCCCTTTTTAAAAGCCATTCCGTTTCTAGTATATTGCATTCTGGCAGCTAGCAAACTAGAACACAAGATATATGTTAGTTTGCTAAAGCAATGATACTACATACATCTAGAACAGCGGTTGCAATTGGAACCACCACCTGATCATGTGATATTGTCATCCTCCAAGGTCCATATGTTTTTCGCACAGGCCAAATAAGTGAATTGAATGAGGAGTTCATGGGAATCACTATCCTTATTGCCTTCAAGACTTGGATAATGGCATTAGTCCCTACAATCCTTCCATGAATGCAGTATTGCTTTTGGCTTCATATTTTCCTATGTAGAGGCATTTCTGGCCCTCTAGCCTTCTAGCCCTCATACCTCAGGTCAGGAATCCAGTGTGGGGTTTCTGCAAGTTACTTTATTTGTTTATTCCAACTATGCACTCCAAAACCAGAGAAATAACAACAGAATGGAATTGGCGTCTTATACAGATCAAGTTAATATTGAGTAGAGTGACCATCTATTTTCTTCTAGGTACCCCATGATGAATAGCCAATGCCAGAAGTCTCTACAAGTCAGGCCATTCTGATTACTGACTTTATTATGCTGACAAGTACAATAGCCATACCTGCTTTATCTTTGGAAACGAGGTACTGCCACTTGGCTCCTGCCAACTCAGGATCTAATCATCCCCATTTTATTTAAGGATCCAAGCTCAGTGGCTGCAGTTCCCATTGTAATATCTGACCTGCAAGAAGAGTGACTGCAGAGCTCTTCAGGGATGATGGAGCTGACATATTTATTCCTCACATTATGGTCCTGAGATCAAATACCTACCAACAAAGAAAAACCCGGTACCAGATGGCTTGACAGGGGAATCCTACCAAACACTCCACGAAAACTTAAGTCCAGTTCTGCTCAAATACTTCCAAATAATTGAGGATGAGGGAGCATTCCCCCAATTCATTCTACAAAGCCAATGTCACCATGAGACCAAAGTCCGATAAAAATACCATGAGAAAACTATACACTAATATTACGTATGTACATAGATTCAAAAATTTTCAGCAAAGCACATTTATTAAAAGAATCATACACTACAATCAAGTGGCTCGACATAAGTCCACATTAACCGAACGATGGGGAAAAAAAACACATGGTCATCACAATTGATGTAGAAAAGGCATTTGACAAAATCCAGAACCTTTCCTTGATTAAAAATACTTTGATAGATAGGAATAGAAGGAAACTTCCTCAGCATGATAAAGGGCATATATGAGAAGCCCTCAGCTAACATCCTACTTAATTGTGAAAGACTGAAAGCTTTCTCTCCAAGACCAGGAACAAGACAAGGATGCCCTCTGTCACACTGCTATTAGACACTGCACTAGAAGTTCTTGCCAGAGCAATTAGGCAAGAAAAAGAAATAATGGCATACACATTAGGAAGGAAGAAATAAAACTGCATTAGCCAGGGTTCTTTGTAGAAACAGAGCTAATGTATACACACACACAGATATTGAGAAATTTTTTTATTAGGAATTCTGTTGAATTCCCCAGAAGCTGGCTGGCTGTATTAGAGATAGAAATTCTTCTTTCTGACTTTTGAAATCTTCAGTTCTCATTTTAAGACCTCTAGCTATTTGGATGAGGAGACTTCCCTCATTGCTGAAAGCAACCCTCTTTTTTTCATTGTAAATGCAGTCAAGTGCCTAAAGGTGTAAATCCACTTACAAAATATCCTCACAGTAATAATAAGGCTGGTGCTTGCTTAGCCAAATAACTGAACACCATAACCTAGCCAAGTTGATACATGAAATTAACCATCACTCCAAGGATAATCACTGTTATGACTTCTTTTTTATGTTGACTTTAAAATTTTAAGTAATTATATATTCATAAGATGTCACAGAAATAGTACAAAGAGTTCCCATGAACCCTTTACCTGGTTTCTCCCAGAGGTAACAGTTGATGTTATCAAATCCAAGAAATTGACATTGGTATAATACGGTTAACTAAACTTCAAACCTTATTCAGATTTTTCCACATTTAAGTGTACATATTTGTGTGTGTGTGTGTGTGTGTGTGTGTGCATGTAAGCACTTTCACAGTCAAGATACAGAACTGCTCCATCACTACAAAAAAAACACCCTCATGCTACTCCTTTATAGTTGTAGATTCCCCATCCAACCCTCATCCCTGAACCTGGCAACTGTTTATCTGTTCTTCATCACTATAATGTTGTCATTTCTGTAAATTGAATCATACATTATGTAAACTTTTAAGATTGTTTCTTTTTAAATTCAGTGTAATGTCCTTGAGATCCACCAAAGTTGTTTCAGGTGTCAGTAGTTACTATTTTTGTCTACCTGGGTTGTTTTCCATTTAATGGATGTTCCTCAGTTTGTTTATCCATTCAACTATTGAACAACATTTGAAGTGTTTCTATTTGGTTTTATTGCAAAGAAAGCAACTATGAACATTCAGTTGCAGATTTTTGCATGTACATAAATTTTCATTTTTCTAGGATAAATGCCCTGGAATGCGTTTGCTGAGTTGTATGGGAAGTATAGTTCTAATTTTGGAGGTAAAACACCTCCTAAATAATTCTATAAGAAACTGCCAAACTGTTTCCTGGGAGGCACTGCCACTTTTCATTACTCCCATCCCCATAGCACTGTCTGAAAGATTCACTTTCACCATATCCTTGCTGTTGTAGTTTGCTAGCTGCCAGAATGCAATATACCAGAAACAGAATGGCTTTTAAAAAGAGGAATTTAATAAGTTGCTAGTTTACAGTTCTAAGGCCAAGAAAATGTTCCAATTAAAGCAAGTCTATAGAACTGTCCAATCTAAGGCATCTAGGGAAAGATACCTTGGTTCAAGAAGGCCGATGAAGTTCAGGATTTCTTTCTCAAGTGGTAGGGCACATGGTGAACACAATCAGAGTTTCTCTCTCATCTGGAAAGGCACATGGTGAACACGGTGAGGTTCCTCCCTCATCTGGAAGGGCACATGGCAAACATGGCGTCATCTGCTAGCTTCTTCTCCTGGCTTCCTGTTTCATGAAGCTCCCCAGGAGGCATTTTCCTTCTTCATCCCCAAAAGTCACTGACTGGTGGACTCTGCTTCTCATGGCTATGTCGTTCCACTCTGCTCTCTCTAGATCGCTCTCATTCTCCAAAATGTTTCCTTTTTTATAGGACTTCAGAAACTAATCAAGACTGACTGAATGGGTGGAGACATGTTGTCACCTGATCCAATTTACCAACTATTCTTGATTAAATCACACTCCAGGGAGATGATCTAATAACAGTTTCAAGCATACAGTATTGAATAGGGTTAAGAAGAAACGGCTGCCTTTACAAAATGGGATTAGGATTAAAACATGGCTTTTCTAGAGTACAGACATCATTTCAAACCAGCACACATGGTATTGCCAATACTGCTAATTTTACCCTTTCTTATGGTGGGGTAGTGATATCTCTTTATGATTTAATTCACATTTCTCAAATAATTAATGATCTTAAACATCTTTTTTATGTCCTTACTTACCAAATGTATATCCTCTGGGTGAAGTGTCTGTTCAGGTATTTTGGCCCTTTTTTGTTGTTGTTCCTTTTTTATAAAATTGAGGTGAAATTCATATAACTAAATTTATCATTTTAAAATAAGCAATTTGGTGGCATTTATTAAATTTGCAGTGTTTTCCAACTGTCATCTCTGTTTGACTCCAAAACATATTGATCTCTGCAAAATAAAACCTGAACAAGCAGATACTTCCTATCCCCCAATCCCCATTTTAAATTTTTTGGATATATACCTAAGAGTGCAACTGCTGGGTCATATGGTAATTCTGTTCAGTGTTTTGAAGAACAGCCAGACTGTTTTCCATGTGACTGAACTATTTTAAATTCCCACCAGCAGTGAACAAGAGTTCCATTTTCTCTACATCCTCACCAACATTTGTAATTTTTCCATTTTTTTTTATTATAACCATCTTCATGGGTGTGAAGAGGTATCTCATTGTGTTTTTATTTCTATTTCCCTATTGACTAATGATATTGGATATCTTTTCATTTGCTTATTGTCAGCTATTTGTCTAGCTCCTTTGGAGAAATGTCTCTTCATGTCCTTTGCCTCTTTTTAATTGGGCTGCCTTTTTTGTTGACTTTTAAGAGTTTTTTTTATATAATCTGGATACTAGACTTTTATGTATAAATGATTTGGAGGTATTTTCTCACAGTCTGTAGGGTGTCTTCAATTTCTTAATATCCTTTCGTGCAGAAAAGTTTTTAATTTTGAACTCCATTTTGTCTGGTTTTTTTTTCCCCTCTTGTTTTTTGGGTCATATCTGAGAATCTTTTTGCAAATATGAGGTCATGAAGATTTATCCTTATGTTTTCTTCTAAGAGATTTATAGTTTTAGCTCTTAAATTTAGGTCATTGATCTATCTTAAGTTAAATTTTGCCTTTTTATATCCTATGTTTATTGGAAAAAATGATTCAGAGGCAGTTAGAGTTTACCATCTGTTTAAACTCAGATCTTATCTCTCCTTTGCTAAAATAGTGACTATATTAAAATGAACCCATAGTTCATTTAGGTAGTTGATAATCTTTTAAGGAAGGGACACGTTTTATATGAACTATGAAAATAAATGATGTGAAATGCTCATGTCTTTCACAAATATGTACTCTTGTTCATTTCTAGAACAGTTTTTAATTTTCTCTAATAAGTAATACCTACTAAAGGATCCAGAGTTTTAGCTCTTCAGGCCTCTGTTGAGCCACTTCAGTTGGACTTTATGTTGCCAACCTTAGAGGATTTAGACTTGATTTTATAGTGTAAGGAGCCATTTTCCCTTACAACATAACACAATAACTTCCCTGGGCTTATGTTGAGTGAGATCATAGATTCCTTCTAATATAACGTTCCATCAATCTCCATGTTTACTTTTTTCAGTAGCTGAGGTAATTGAAGCAGAAATCACATAGATTTGTGACTTTAGAAATAATAAAGCTATTGTATTTTTATTTAAAATGACCTCTAATTCCATTTAAAATCTTTGTCAATATAGATTTACCTTTCGTAACATCTTGTTTGAAGTTTAAAAGAGAAACAAAGCTGTTGGAAATTGGGAGAACTTAATATCTATCTCTGCTATATATAAAATAAACTTTTTAGTGTATACTTCCCCCTTTCTTCAATATCAATAAAATATTATTTCTCAGAATATTTTTACATAGCTACCCAGTTTATTTTATATCTGAAATTTAATACTAATTCTCATTCTCCAGAAATAGGACTGTTCCAAAATGGCAAGCACTTCAAAAATTAAATGTTCTTAATTTGGGAATGAAGTTTTAGACATCTGTATCAATATATAGGTGAATGATATTTTCTGCTTTTTTCTGAAAACAAAATTATGAAAGCACAGCAATAAGGACTGACCCCAGGAAAAATTGTAAAGCTGTTTAGTCCTGACCTCTGGTCTATAACTTCGTCCAGCCAAAGTCAAGTTAATCTTTTTCTGGTGGATGGTCGATATCAGGTTTGCCTTTAATTACATGTGCCCCTGGAGGAAGGGGTATAGGTATAAAGTTAAAATTTCCACATGATTATCAACCAAAAACAAATATTTGAATATTTAAAGAAGATGAAACATTGAATGATGTTAGATTTGAAAATAAGGTACGTGATAAATAGGATTACCTCCATATAATCAAAGTAGCAAACCCAGGATTAGTTTTGCCTCTATTTGGTTTGAAGTCCCAGCTCTTAAACTTGAAAAGTCCCAGAGTCTTTTCACCTGAAATTCCTTTTTATTTGCTGAGTCAAGAATTTAGGACTAAATTTAAAGGTCACTGTTGATGTAAGAAGGAAAAGACCTACATGGGAGCAGGATGATGTTTGTAAACATAAAGCAAGCTTAGACCAGGAAATAAAAGAGATCAAATGAGTAGAGATGGGAAGGAATTAGCAGCAAAACTGAAGATAAGGCCACTGTATACCTCCCCCAAAATCATATGCTCAAATTTATCAGTCTTTTCCATTCTTACTTCTGTATTTCATGTATCTCGTAGGTAGGCCATACCCACTCCAATAATATAAGAATGTTCTCCTGTATTTTTCTATAGTACATTTAGTACTTCTATACATTTAATTTAACATTTTCATACCACCAGGTGTTTTTTTTTTTGGCCAATGTGATATAGGGTCATTTGTCCCAAACCCAGTATCGACTAGTTCATCCTGACTCCCATATGAATTTGCTAGCTTTATCATTTACAAAATTACTTTACTATTAATTTCTAGATATTCTGACAACAATTCTTTGCCGTTTCATATGTGCAACATTGCCACAATGTTGTTTAATATCTGCAGGGCAAATCCCCCTTTGCTTATGTCCTGCTTTTGTCATTCCTCCTGTTTTTGGCACAGTAGACAGAACAGCAAGAGGGAGAAGAAGGTGGAAGACATTACTTTGGCAGTGCCTCTGAACTCCGTATATGGTTCATTTCCTATTCCCCTCTTGATCTACCTGTCTCGTTATAACGCTGTTGGAGAAACACACTGGACTTTCATTTTTTGTTGAAAATTTCAAGTTTAAAAGTAAGATGATAAGCAGTCATTTAAGGTTTTATTATACCTTGCTTCTTTTCAATGAATTTTATTCGGTAATTCAACTATTATTGAGATTCTTTTATAGACTTCTTTTATTCTATAAGGATACTAGATAAATTCTGAAAACTGTTTTTAGATTGATGTGTTCCATCTCTGTAGGCATTTTGTGGCAGAACATCGAAGAATGTCACCAGTTTTTTTAATTTTATCCCTTCAATACATGTTTACCTATGTACATTTCTAATACTATTATTTTCCCTGTGTGTGTTTTACCTACTTCTCAATACCTTGAAGGTTTCTTATGTCTCCTACAGCAGTACTGGGCCCACAAGTGCTAATTAAGTGCTAAGGATTAAATGAATGAATCAGTCAGTCAGTGAATCAAGATTCATCTGCTACTTTAACTTAGATCATTATTGGTCCTTTTAGTAAGGTTTTCAATAGTCCTTTATGCTTGCCTATATCTTCATAGTTACATAATTTACATAAATATGCATTGTGATTAAACTGGTTTTATTGCACTTAGCACTGCCTATTACATAAATGTAATTTTCTAAAGTTAAAGTTTTATTTTATTGATTTGCATAATTTGCATTACATTGAAATAACATTGTTACTGTTAAAGCATACTTATTACCATATACATTAAAATTATATGAATAATATTTCCTCAATACATGTTCTAGTTTGCAAGTTGCTGGCATGCAACATAACAGAAACAGAACGACTTTTAAAAAGGGGAATTTATTAAGTTGCAAATTTATAGTTCTAGGCTGTGAAAATGTACACACTTAAAACAAGTCTACAGAAATGTCCAAATTAAGGCACCAAACAAGAGTACCTTTTGGAACTTCTAAGGAAGTTCAGGGTTTCTCTCTCAACTGGGATGGGAAGGTATATGGTGAACATGGCGACGTCTGCTAGCTTTCTCTCCAGGCGACTTGTTTCATGAAGCTTCCACGAGGGCATATTCTTTCATCTCCAAAGGTCACTGGCTGCATGGGCTCTCCTGGTTCTTGTAACTTTCTCGTGGCTCAATCATGGCTGTCTTTTGAATGATTCCAGTAAACTAATCAAGACCTACTTGGAGTGGGTGGAGTCACATCTCCCTCTAATCAAAGTTAATAGCCACAGTTTGGCATGTCACATCCTTGTAGAGATAATCTGATCAAGTTCCCAACCTACAGTACTGAATAGGGATTAAAAGAAACAGCTGCCTTCACAAGATGAATCCAAATTAAAACATGACTTTTCTAGGGCACATAATCCTATCAAACTGACACAGTACACAACAGGTTTTTTTTTTCACAACAGGTTTTTAATGTTTGTAAAAATGTTTTACATGCATTAGTGTGTTTATAAGTAATATCCATGTATACTTCAATCATATATTTTCAGTTTGTCAATTTTTTAATACCAATGGACAGATATAATGCTCCTTATAATAACATGTTTTTGAAAGTTTTTCTTTTACCAGAGCAACGTTTCACCATATACCTTTAGCACCTTAAAGAAGAACTCCATTCTTCTTTAGAGGCATGTAGCACTGGAGAAATGACAAGTATTGATGGTGGCCTAGTGCCAGCTGCCAGTAACTATGATATTTCCTTCTCCTTGTTCCACATCTGTCTTTACTAATCTTTTTCATTGTCACTGTTGGCTCTTATGTGATCACAGTGACCAGTGTGATCATTGACATATGAAACCCTGTATTGTATGAGGAGAGTATTTTTCTTATCATTTCTTTTCATCTTCCCTTCTCATCAGAGCAGATTTCTGTATCAGTGGCAGAAATTGATTACTTTATCAATTCTTATTTGCTATGGAAGACCATTATATATTCTGACTTTCCTCAACATCTATTAAGAAACCAAAATAGAGATGGAAAAAACACTTGGTTTGTAGCCATAGCTGTTACTTTGCAATCTATCTATTCATGATTGATACTTTTCTTCTTTGGGACAGCAATTCTGGAATTGTTTTGAATTTACTGTGGTTCCTAAGTCCTATTAATATATTATAGAGTAAACACCATCCTATGTGCTTATTGATCAAATTCATTCCTCTTGTATTTCATCAGGGAAAGAAAGTTTACTTGTGTTGTAGCTTGTGAGTATAAGCTGTTCAGTTTTCTAATGATCAACCCTCCTGCTAAGTGGTATATGGAAGTTGCAAAAACCCACATAAATGTAGGATTTAAAAATTAAAAGAAAAATTATAGAAAGCCAAAGTCATTGTATTGAAGCCTGAAATTAAAACTGTTAAATTTCATTCAATCTATACTTGTTTTGAACTTAAATGTTTAGTAATTTATCTGAGACTGTCCACTGCATGACTCCTTCTTTTTCTGAGTACATCTGACATACCTGTCTTCAATCTGCTTTTATTCAATGAAAAGAGCTTTTCCTTTACAATTATATAAATACGGTATGTTCTTTATAATATATGTATAACTAAAGAAGAAATTAAAAATCACTTGAATTCTGGCTGCTACTCATTATTTGTTATTATCAACATTTTGGTAGAAATATAGGGTCTCTGTTATCCAAAATATCATTTTGCATATCTCTTTATATTGCATGTACACACATAAAAATTTATAATTTTGAATAAAAGGGATTATATCATATATGTATAGTTTGTGGCCACTTTATCTTTTCCCACCTCTCTTCCCTTCCCCATTCCTTTCTACTAAGTAACTATTGTCAACAACTCTTCCAAAGATATATAGGAAAAAATCCACAGTTACATAATTCTTGTTTTATCATTGTTCTACAAATTTTAGATTTTGTTACTTAAATCATACATACTTTTCTGCTGCTTACTTTTCATACTTAAAATCGTATTAATCTTTCATTCTTTTTCATTGCTTTATAATGTTTAAGGGTATGGATGTACCATAATTTGTTCACCCATTTCATTGTGGATGGACATTCACATCTACATTTTTTTGCTATTTCAAGTAAATAATGCTGCTGTAGTTTCTTGTAACCCATATCATCTTCTACTGAATTCTCCAGAGTACAAATGCTAATGATCAAAGGGTACACCTTAATAAATATTGCCAGATAGCTCATGAGAAATACTATTAAAAAGTTTTTATTTGCCCCAGCAGTATTTGCCCTTAGGATTTATGACCATTCTGCATTTTGTCTGTCTAATGGCCTTTAGAATTGCTTCATATCTGTGTCGATTTGCTTTCACCTACTACTCTAAGGCCCAAGGACTTTACATGTCTCTTTAACCACTCAAATTTATTATTCTCTGAATAACTATTCATAACCTACATCCATTTATCTATTAAATTATTTATATTTTGTCTTATTATAGTTTAATTTATTAGGAAATGGCTTTATATCTGTAGGGGATTGAATCAGTATCCCCCAAAAACAGCATGGTCAAGTCACAACCCTTGTTCCTGTTACTGTGAATCCATTTATAAATAGGACCTTTGAAGATGTTGTCAGTTAAGGTGTTCCCGGACTGAATGAGGGTGGGTCTTAATCCAATATGGCTGAAGTCCTTATGAGCAAAGTAAACTGGACACAGAAAGAGAAGCTATATGGAGCAGCTGAAAGGTGGAAGTTAACAAAACCTGGAAGAGAAAGAAGATACCACCATGTGCATTGCCATATGAAGGAAAAGCCAAGAACCAAGGAGCACTTGCAGCCAGCATCAGAATGTTACAGTCTTCAGGGAGAAAGCATCATCTTGCTAACACCTCGATTTTGGACTTCTACCCTCAAAACCATGAGACAATAAATTCCCATTCTTTAAGCCAGCACATTTACGGTATTTGTTTTATAACTAGGACATTAAGACATTTATTTCTCCATTTAGAATGAATGACTGTTTGCTATAGTTTTTATTAATCAGTCTTTATTATATTTAAGTACTTTGCTTTTATTTTGATATTACTTAGGTTTTATTATGAAGAACTACTGAATTTTATCAAATTCTATTTCTGGATCTATGGATATGATCCTTTTTCCGTCTCATCTTTATATATTTCGAATTTTCTGATATTGAAATTTTCTTCCATTCCTGGAACTAACCCTGCTTGATCACAGTATGTGATTATTTCTATATAATGTGATCATATGGTAGTATTTTATTGTCTTTTTTTTTGCAGATAATTTCCTAGTTATTATCTTTATCAGATGTTGATTTTTAAGGTTATCCTGGTTTCGTAAAATGAGCTGGCAGCTTTCCATGGTTTTCTTGAGTCTGGAATTGTTTGATTAAAATTTAAATTGCCTGTCCTCTAAAGGTTAGATTGAAATAATATATAAAAGCTTATAGCACAGGGGCCTTTTCTGATGGCTGATTTTTCACCTAAGTTCCCAGGCTTTTCTAAGTTAATTGATCTAGACATGATTTTTACTTCTTCTATAGCTAGGTTTTAAAATTTACATTTTTGTAGGAAAATGTTTTTCTTTGGGTTTCCAAATTGGTTGTAGTAGCAGTAATTAATGTTACTTATCCCTATATCTACTCTCTATATTTTTAGCAAAAAAGCTCTGATTTTTGACACAGTGCTGCCCCCAAAAAAGACTACATTTTCCAGCCTCCCAGGTCTGCTTAAAAGGAGCTACTCTTTCTTGCTCTTTTGGTCTGAAACTCAGATATAAATGGCTGGATCTCCAGCAGCCAACCTGTTAAGAGATGATTTGAGAATGAAAGGCAGGTACTAGAATGATGGAGCAGATGTTAGGTCATTAATGATATTGTATAGCTGCCATAACAGAGCTGGTCTTCCTACTTTGGGGTTTCTTTTCCATGAGAGAAAAATTAACTTCCATTTTGTTTAAAATGCTTTAATGGTCGGGTGTTCTCTGATATGCAGTTGAACTTAACTTAAACAGTCACATAGAATTTCATTTAGTACAAGAGTACCCATAACTGTCCAAATTGATCCAGTTCCTAGGTTGAAATGAGAGTTCAAACAGTGAGTTTTGGTAGCTAAGGACACCATGCTATCAAAATCTGATTGTTTTTAAGTTTCTATAGTGAAGGATTTATAAAAAAATGTATCCAAATTGATTTTGTTTCTTTGTTTAGACTGTGAAAGTTTAAAGAAATAATTAGTTTTCTTTCTCTCATACCTGTGGAATGGCCACTGTCTATGTTTAATCTCTTTCTTTTATTGCTTAAAAGGATCAGCACTTGGATTTGTTTATTATTTCTACGTTCCCTTTCATTGATTTCTTTTTTTATTTTTAGTCCATATTCCTGGTTTATTTTAGTTCATTTTATTGTTTTTTGCTCCCTAATTTCTTAAGATTAGGAGTAAATTCATTCATATATCATCATTTAACAGTGACTATATTTATGTCTATAAATTTTCTTCTAAGTACAGTTTTTTTTCTAAGTACAGTCTTAAATCTGACCAGTGATGTCTTTTTTTCATTGTTGTCTATGTAATTTTCAGTAAGAGGTTTGGTTTCTTCTTCCCTCCATGGAGAGTGTACCAAATATTTGGAGTACTTTCCAGTTATCTTTCAGTTCTAATTTTGTTGAAATATTATCAGAGAATATAGCCTTTACATTTTGTACATTTAAAATTTGTTCAGATTGTGTTTGTGTGTGCGTGTGCGTGTGTGTAGTCAAATATATGGTCATTGTTTTGTGGACTTAAAAAAAGGAAGATTCTTCATTCAAGAGTTATAAAGATGAACATATACACACAAAGACGCATGATTATATTATTCAGTTAATCTGTACTGCTAGATCTGACCAGTTCTGAGAGAATATATTGAAACCTTCTTCAACTATTATTAACTAAGCTTTTCTTGAATTTTTAAGTTTTTGCATCATATTTTAGCTATCTTTAAATTGTAAGTTTTTGCATTATATTTTAGCTATTATTTGAGTATAGATATTTACAATTGCTACATCTTCATAAAATTGACTTCTATTATTCTATAACACCACATTTCCAATATTAATATTGTCACTCTACTATCTTTTAAATTCATATTTACCAATTTTTTAATTTATCTCTCTAAGAATATTTTTTATTTTTTTAACCAAATCTGACAGCCTCTTTCTTAATGGGAGAATTGAACTCTTTCAAATTTTGTTTTATTTTTTCTTTCACCTTACTTTATGATTAATGCTAATTTTTTTATAGTTTTCTCATTCTCTTTTCCCTTGTTTGATAGGTTTTTATTTTTCAAGTTACGATTCCTTTTTTTACTTGTTAATTTTCGTATTCTATTAAGTTCCAATAGTAGTAACATTTCCTTTCTTGTTCTCACCATTTTTCTTCCATTAAGTAAACACAAAATACTAACTGTTGCTCCCTCGAGATCCTTTATTCCTTTCCTACTTCCTGCCTCTCTCCATGAGATAAGACTTTAAGAATAGTTTTATTTCTTTGTTTTGCCTCGCTTTGTGGGATATTTGGAATACTTTTATTTCCCTTCTATTCCCCTGAGTTCCTATATATTTTTTTGAGTTCCTGCATTTTACTGAAATAGTTAAGTAGTTTTAATTTCAGACAATTACTAGCAGTACATGTCTATTCTAAGACTTCTAATTATCCATTATATTATACCATTTTAGTCTCTCTAACACCACCTAATTTAAATTTAGTCATATTTAATCTGTTGTAGCAGATTTCATTTTCACCCCAGTTTTCTCTTTTTTGCTTCACTTCAGAGGTCTCTCCATTCTGATTAAATGTCTAAATATTTAAAAGTCATAAATCAAACTTAAATATCATTATATAAAAGATGTTCTATCCCCTACTTCAACAAGTGTCTTTCCTATAACCTGGACTGCCATATTCAAGTTTAGAATTCTCTGACTTCACAGAGTTCCATTCTGGAAAGTTGTGGCAACCTGCAGTCTATTTTCCTTCTCTTCCAATCCTGATTCCATGGTAAATTGTCTCTCACATACATGTATGGATAACTCAGCATCCCAGGCTAAGGTTTAGGGTACATTTCTTAGTAACCTGGTCTGACCTTTAGAGCTTAGATTCTATAAAGAGCCCACTCAGACTTAGAAGCAGTAGGCTTGAGACTGAACAGGGAATTCTGAGATCCTGGGAATTGGACACAGGCTCCCTCACCCCAACCCAATGGGCTCTACCTCCATGGTTACATCTTATTCTATTGATGAAAATTCTGATTCTTTTTTCTTTATAAGTCACTACTGTTTCTTTATTAATCCAGTTGATTATCCCAGTGGTCCCTCTCGCTGTGTCCTCTTTGAGTTGGAGCCTCCCAGGAATTGCTCCTGTATACCTGGTAGTCCTCTATTACATATGCTTTGGATGTGGTTGTTTTTCTCAACTAATCTTCCATCTATCTGATTCTATTTTATTTCTGTCTTTTAGGAATTCCTTAAAGTTTTGGCTCTCTAATGCCATTCTTTATTTTCCACAGTTACATTTTATTTATTCTTTTGCTTTTTCAAAATAAACATTTTAAAATTTTATGAAATTTCAGGCAAAAAAAGTTGAGACATAAACTATCATTTTAATCTATCTATTTTTACTTTGTATATCATTGGATTTTTCTAGTGATAATAAAAAGGTTTTGGTACATGGAAGAAAAATGGTTTTAACATCTAACATTCCATCATTGCAGTCGGCCCTGCAGAAATACAGGTTTATTTATTCTTTTAACATTCCTTAAGCACTAACCATAAGCAAAATCCTATACGAGATACTAGAGAGATTGGCTTCTGCTTTAATGGAGAGTGTATAGTCTAGTGAACAACATATTTTCAGAAATGAATATACTGCTAATGAATATGTGATGCTGTACAAAGTGTCACAGTTGTTCAAAGAGAGAGAAATTACTTCTTCCCCTGAGAATCGGAAATATCAATGAAGAAAATAATATTTATGCTGGACTAGAATCTAGGAGAGAATGGAAAGAGGGTTGAGAACTAGAAGCTACAGGTAGAACATTTGAGAAAAGCAAATAGTTCCGTTTAAGGGTAATATAACATACATGGAAAAGGAATAAATGGAGAGAAAAACAGAAAAGCTGCCAAACTATATTCAGTAGAAATGAAGCATTAAAAAGTTTGAGCTTAGTTTTCAGCTGCTATTTTTAAAAGATAACCTAATGCCCATTCACAGAATACTTTGGTGGCCCTTCTAGGAGGCTAGCATATAGACACCCAGAGCTTGCCAATAGGTAAAGATTATTATGGGACATGGGGAGAAAGGGTGACATATGCAGCAGAGAGGAAGCAAACCTTTTATTCTGAGCTGATTGTGAGTAATAAATCATTAATGTTACTCATCAGGCTGCTATTAAGCATTTTGACAGGCAGAACTAATAACATTAAGTATCAATTTCATAATATGTTTGGCTGTGAATGTAAGCTTATAATACCACTTTGTTTTAAAACTACAAAAGCATTTTGGTGCTAAAGAATCTTTGACTTTGCTGGCCAGTTTATTTTGGAAAGAGCCTATTTGCACCACAGAAAATATCAGAATCTCTGCCTTGGTTGTTTTTTCCTCCACACTTACAGCATATTCTTTATGCTATCAGACATAGTAACAAGAGGAGCATCTCCATCTGGTAATCATCACCTGTAGGATGTATAGTTTGTATGCATCTTCTGCAAGTTAACTTTTAATGTTAAACAAAGGCAGGTGATCAGAACCAGCTGTAAAACATTTATATAGTTCATATCTTATTCATTCAGCATTAGGTTACCATTCACATCACTACGTGTTTGAAGTTTAAAAAAAAAAAGTAAATCTCCTTGTGTTAAAATTAGGGTAATCCGGATTTACAGTTAACACAACTTTAACTGTTTCCTTGTTTGGTCAGAAAATTTAATGCAGTTGACATCGCTATGTATGTATTTTACACATGTTGAAGAAATAATGGCTCATTTATTGATTTTATATGCCACTTTTAATATACTTTGGATGCAGTCAAAATAAAAACAGTGTTAGATTATAATTTTCTCATTTAAAATTATGAGGTCAGCAAATGTAGAAACTTTGCCAGCTAACCATGTAATAGGGCATTAAATATGTTACATGAACTAATTATATAGATATTGAAAATTATTTGAGTAATACCCCTTTGACAGAGGGCATTTATTTTAATTCCAGGTGCACGCAAACATAGTAATTAGGTTATTATTATATATGATAAGAAATGACTCATAATTTTAAATCAAGGTGGGCCTTCTTTGTGCTTCCCTGCTTAATTGAATTTAGAATAACTGTGGAATTTGAAAAATTGGGAAGCCATTTGGGTCAGTGTTTTGCATACTGTCATTAAAGTGTATATGTTAAATAATGATTGTTTCTTCTGCCTGGAACTTCCAGTTGTTATATAAATAGCTATTTTGAAATCACAAAGAAGCACATGAATTTATGACAGCACATACTTTTGAAAAATTTGCAACACCAGTATTGAGGATTTGCTATCATGGGATGGAATTTCATGACCAGAGAATGTACTAGATAATGTAATGACTAAGGCATAACCATCTAAGCAGAAGACAGTAATTCTCTACTAAAATATTTTGAAATGCAGTAGTTGTTTTGTAAATGATTAACACTGTTTTGTTGGAAATATTCTAGTTTGGAGAAACCTAAGTATTGCAACAAATTCCACATTGTCAGAGAAGCCAAGGACAGTTCTGATCCTCCAACTCTAGCATACTATTTAGTGTGATCATATTTGGTTTTAGTGCCTGCTGTTGTAAAGGTTCTTTTCTCAGGCCTTGGTTAACTGTAAAGCTTTAGGAAGGTATCTAAACTGTAGAAGCACACAAATGGAAAGTTACTGATGGTAAACATTAAATAATTTTCAGAATAATGTAGCTTTCATTTCTATAATTAGTGGCATATTTCTTTTTTTTAAAAGCTATGGGATATTTTAATTTCAGGCTGAGAAGGCACCAAAGCATATTATTATCTGACACTAGAAAAGTTATTCCTTAGGAGAAAGATTTAAAGAGTATTTTACTTTAATCATAGTATTCATGTTGTAACTTTTAAGTCAATTCAAGATGTATTTTTTTTAATACAACAAGCAATTTCAGAGTACCTAGTGCATATTAGGAACTCAGTATATGTATGTTTATGGAATTCCTTTTGGAACAAAGAAGACTTAGTTAATCTAGCACTTTTTCTTAGACTCTACATATGTAGACAAAAATTGACACAAAAAATGAACATAATTTTTAGGTGGTAAGTTCAGTGAGTTTTGACAGGTCTGCACATACATGTTAAAACTACCCCAACAAGAAATAACATTTCCATTACTTTTAAAGTTCTCCCTTCCTAGTGACTGCTTTGCATTGCCCCCATGTGATTTCTGTTGTTATAGATTAGGTTGTGTCTATTCTTAAATTTCATATAAATGGAATTCCAGAACATACTCATGTGTCTAGCTTTCTTTCTGACCATGGCTTCCATTTTCTTCCCTTAAGAAGGCCTCCAGTAATCCAGATTAAGGCCCACCCTACTCAGTTGGCCTCACTAACTAAAAATAACATCTTCAAAATGTCCTGTTTACAGTCGGCTCATTCCCACAAGGCATGGATGAAGATTAAGAATATGTGCTTGTTGGGAGTACATAATTCAACATACCACAGTCATGAAGATACTCTTTTGTGTTTTCTACTATTGTATTTTAAGTTTGTGAATTTTATGCTTAAATCTATGATCATGAATTAATTTTTATTATGGATTGACATCGGTCTTGGAGTTAATTTTTTTCCATCCACCTGTTTCAACATTTGTTACCCATGTTCCTGCAACATTTTTGTGCACAAGTAAAGAACAACGTGACTTTCAGATTTTGTATACAGTTCATCAACATTTCTATTCTCTTAACTCCTTTGAATTTAATTTGCCATTTGTCCACAAGTGAAATCACTAAAATGTGTCTGCCATAGCATTTCAATATGTTAGTGTAATCAACATTCCAGTTTTCTGTACTTTTCCACAGATATACTCATAGACCAATTATTTCTACTTATGAATACAGAGTCACCTATAGGTGAAGTTAATGTTTATTCTTCTTGGAAGACAATGACGGACCACTGTAGAAAGGCAGTTAGTAGGCTGGGCCATATTGTAGAAGGTCTCAGGAGATTACCCCTCTTTTGGAGCTGGCTCTTATGGATGGTGTTGCAAGAACCCAGTGAACTCCAGTCTAATCCAGGAAGTGCCAGCAGCCTATGCATTTCTTCTGGTAGGTCTGAGTATCAGGAATCTTTGTCAGATTGAAGAATATGTCTGCATGAGTTGAAGTAGGTCATCGGTGAGCAACTAATAGAAAGTCAAGGTCTGCCTCCCCAGAGAGAGGGATCTAATAAAAACTAATATAGGTCACCAAGGCTCAGTTGAGAGAGATTGGTGTTTAAGAAGGGAATCTATTCCCAAAATAAAACTGGAGTGTAAGCTAATAATCAGAATAGTGTGCAAAGCCATTCCCCTCTCCCAGCAGTTACAAATGCTTCTGCCAGTAGCTATTTATAGTCTTTCTATCATGTTTAAACCATTAGAATGGGGCTAATGAGAGTTTTTTTTTCCTTCATGTCAGAGAAGTCACTTAAGACTGCTCAATATACTCAAATACTTAAAACGTAAAATAGAATTAATAAAATAAAAACTGAACTAATAAAGTGCCTCCTTTAAAAAAAAATAAGGGTTTCTTCAGAATTTTAAGTTAAACTGTGGATTCTGGGTGTCTCCTATTGTACTCATATCTCAGTTTCTCTTGGTGTAAGGCTGAAGCCATTAATCTTTAAAACCCTTAACAAGAACTTTCTAGGAAATATAATGACCACTATAAGTATAGTGTTTCCTTCCATTAGTTTATATATACTTAACATAGATCATAGTAACTTTTTTCCCTCCAAACACTTTCTAAACCAAACCAAATGTGCTGTGCCAATTTATAGAGGCCTATAAATTTTAAGTAATATGAACAATACAGATCCGTCCTTTTTTCTCACTCTCTTCCTCCAAACATAAAGTATAAAATCCCTTATTACCATGTGTGCTATCTGGACTTCAGTATTAGTTCCTCCTGTCTCCTCCCCTCTAACTCATACTGTTAAGTTGTTAAACACAACTTTTATCATGTTATTAACCCCACTCAGGATCCAGGAATGTTGTTTAACACCTTCTACATTAAAATTTGCCTCCTCTAATATCTATTGTTCATTCTGTTATTGTGGCGGTCACACTTTGCTACCTTGTTTTACTATCTTTATAATATTTTTGGTGCCAGAATCTCTATCTCATTTTATACTCTAGCTTCTAATTCAATGTTTCATACTTATTTGTTCTTTACTGTATTTATTGACCCTCTCCTACTGTCCAAGTACTGTATAATACATTGAGGAACACAGATTGAAAACTATAAAATATATTTATAAGAAGCTTGATCTGCCTTCATAATTCATATAATGTTGTTGGCTGTGATATTGGCAAGTATCTCATATTACACTGCAAAGGAGTTTATCAAAGCATTATAATTTTATAATATCCACCATTGTGCTCTTTTAACAGTAGAACTTATTACAATGTAGGCCCATATTTTTATTGTTTTAATCTATAGCAGTGTTATAAGTGTCTCTATATGCTGTAAGTACTTTACGTTACTTTGTAATTTACGTGAATAACTTAACTTTTCATAAAACCAAGTACAATTTAGATTTTATCTGTGCACTAGGATTAAATGATTAGTTTAAAAGAGGATATATATATATATATATATACTATATCTGACTCCAGTGTAAATGTCAGGCAAGGAATGTATATGCTAATAAAGATGTTTGCTTTGTAATTGGAAGCGGATTGTTTCTAGATACTGTCCAAAACTGTTTAAGAACATTTGGATATGAAATAACACCTTAATTTTAACAGAGTATAGCTGTTCATACAATTAATTTTCACCCAGTTGAATTCCGTTCAATTTGAATTTGGGTCCTTGCCAAAAAATACCACATGGATAGAAAGCTGGCTCTACCACAGTTGACTTTTTAATGTTGCTCTGAATTTAGCAGCCCAGAACAGTCCTTCAATTCTATATTTATAATAGCTTATTTTAAATCTTTGTCTACTAAATCCAAAATCTGAGCCCAAAATCTGAGCCCTTTTAGGCTCAGATTTTCTCACTTTTTTCTCGTAACTGCTTTTTCCCCTCTGTAGGGGCCACATTTTCTTGTTTCTTTGTATAGCTTCCTAGTGATTGCCTATGGATTAGCAAAGTTTAAGGACCAGCCAATGCTTGGTCAGTTTTCCTTAAACACTGTGAGTAAGGCTTTCATTCTTTGCTGAGGGATCTGTGTGTGTGTTAGGGCATACATTCAGAGGTCAGGCTTTTACAAGTCTTTCTTTGCTTTTCTTTACAGTCAGCTGTGGATGGTTGCACAGGGATTCACCTTTAGCTAGGGATGAGTAGGCAACTGTGACTCTTTTGGTCTTTCTTGAGTTTGTACTTATCCCATGCCTGTGTAAGCCTTTCAGATCCCTGGAATATGTCAGTTTTTCAAAAGCTCCTATGGGTGTCTTGTACTGCAGATTTCCTTTTAAAGTATTTGTCTGGCCTTTTGCTTGCCACGCTAATATTGTAGCCTCAGGCCACTATGTTGCTGGCTTTCCCAGTAATTTGCCTCTAATTGCTATTCTTTTCAACAGTGCCCTGGAAATGAAAACCAATCATCCTTCAGCAGTGGCAAAACTGCGGCTGTACTTGCCATAGAGCTGGAAAAGTGCGGGTGGGCTTGCTGGGGGATAAGCGTTAATGGTTGTAGCCCCAAATTAAAATGTACTGTTCAGATGTTTTTCTTTAATAAATGCTTTTCAATTTATTGTATGCCTTTGGTAATTTCCCAGATATCTGAAATGGTTGTTTTTGATAATTTTGCCAGGTTTAGCATTTCTTCTTTTAGGGATAGCATTTGTTAAGGTCTCACTCCATAATTTCTCAAATTTTTGTGATTACTTTTAACATTAAGAAATGTTAAGGTCACTTAAAATGACATGAAAAAGTGTGTTGTGAGACTTTTTAATCTCTAATTTCACTTTGCATTATGAAAACTAATTTAATAAAACTTCCTGGGGAAAATAATTACAACTTACTTAATTTGCAATCAAAGACAGGTATGAGAGAATGGCAGTCTCCTTTTTATGGTTTTTTTAAAATGAGCCCTTCTGTCAAATATGTCATTATGATCTAAAGAGGAATAACTGAAATCATTGATTGCTGTATGCCAGATTAAAGGAAAACCGCTTAGAGAGATTTCCCATTGCTTCCTTAAGAAATGTGTGAAAGGATAGCTGACTGCATCAGCAACTAACCTATAGTTTGAATATATAATGCATATCCCCACCCAGAGAATGAAATGTTTGATCTTTGAAGTACTAAATATTGTACACCTAAATTTTGGGGATTCTAAGGCATATACAGATCTCTTGGTATCTAAATGTAATATAAGAAAGATAGGTTATTATGATAACAATAGCAACAGCAAATGCTATTCATCCATTCATTCAACAAATATTGACTGAGCACCAATACACACAAACACTGTTTTTGTTCCTTTGATATATCACTGAAAACAAAACAAAAATTCTTGTTCTCTTGGAGCTTACATTCTAGTAGAACACTAACATTTTTTTTTTTTTTTTGCGAGCTTACTACATGCCATTTTAGGCATTCTTGCAAATATAAACCCATTTAATCCTTACCATAATTCTGAGATAATCACTACCCCATTTTTCAAATGAAAAAAAAAAGTGAAGTAACAAGCTGTTAACTAATTTATTCAAAACCATACAGTTTGGGGAGTGGTAGAACAATGTTTAAACAACCCAGGCATACAGCCTTCAACATCCATGTTCTTAATTACTAACCTATATTGCCAGCAAGACAAATTCAGATCATAATGTAAACTCAAATGTGTATTGAGTTTAGTCATGCATCTTAAATAACTGTTGCAACAAAGGAGTGTTAAAACATTGAATAGTAGGTGCTGTGGCAAATGCTGCTATTCAAAGTGAATTGTTGCCAGGTAGACTAGTATTATCAGTTTTTTGTTTGTTTTCCTGAAACTTTGGAATCCTGGATTTTTACTTGAAATCTCTGGATTTTTAAATAATACCAAATAATGAAAAATTTTGGCTACTCTATACAACTCAAATAAAATATATTAATAAACGATTTGAAAAGGGTTGTCATTTTATATGCCCTGTTCATATTTTTAACACCAAATACATTATGATGTGTCTGTCTCTCTCCTTAGCCTCAGATGCTTGGGCACCTCAGATATGTATATGAAACCCAGACTCCTTAGCTCATCCTCAAATTCCTGTTTGTCTGCAAATGTTTTATTTCTCCTGTGGGGATACTACCTTCCAGTTAATGAAACTAAGGACCAGGAAGGTATCCTTGACTTCTCATTGTCTCCCCATCCCTGCCTCTCTCCTTCCCTCTCTTCCTCCTCCTCTCTCCCCACCTCCCCCTTCTCCTCTCCCCTCCCTCTCTCTTTTCTCCCCTCCTTTCCTCCTTACTCACTAGCTCCTACTCACATATGCCTTTCTCTTGCCTTCTGCCTTGCTTTTGCTACTTTCTGCAGAAATGTCCTTACCTTCTTTCATACTCTTCTCCCTCACTCTTCCTTTCCTAGTTTGTCTTGCCCATTAAACTATCATCTACCTAAGGATGAGGACCACAGATTAGTCATCTTTACATTCTCAGCCTCTGCTATGCTGTGCAGCACACAGGAGATGTGCTCAAGAAGGTAGGATATGGTATAGTCTGTGGATTTATTTCCCATGACAGCAGGGCTCAGGTAATTTCTGTTAGTGGTAATGGGGCATTTTCTAAGAGCTGTATTTATATAGGGTTTTTGTGAGAAATGCAGTCTATATGGAATTCCATTGATTGTATGACTGGAATTTTTGAAAAGCTATGGAAAGGTAGTCATGCCATATTTTGGAAATTATATTCAGCACATTCCTAGGTAACTTTTCAGTGAAACTTGGTATGTGTGTATCTGTTTTTCATTCTTTCATAGCTCTTGTCGTCTTCTGATAAACAAAAGTCTCATGCCCTTCTTTATATTAATTTAAACTTAGAATGAATTAAATATCACAACAGAAACAATTCAAAGTAATCTTGTTTTGAATATCCTTTCATACTCATAACATCCTAACAGCATAGTCCTCTCACCCCATTAATTATCCCATTTCAGAAAATATGTTTTAAATCTATTTTTATCATTGCCTCACCTAAAGGAACTTATAAATAAAAATGTCATTCCATCAGACAGTAACACCGAATACTTATGTCATTCTCTCTAATTTCTCACTGTCCTTTTCTCACTATTCCTTTATAGTTCTTGGTTGTTATCATTCTTGGTAATTTCAGTAGTCACATAAATATGACCCTTCTAGTACCTTCACCTCTCAGTTTCTTCATTTCCTCTCTTCCAATGATCTTGTCCTCCAGCTTACTTCAGCCTTTAATTCCCATGTTTATACCCTACACCATGTCATTAACAATTACCACAATGCCTTCATAATTTAAATTCTATTCTCTAACTACCACCTCCCATTATGTCTCACTTAATTTTAGATTTCATGGTTGGTAATTATAATCACTCTCTTGCCTATGTACTTTAGTCCCATGCCTTCTTTCCCTTTGTCTTATTCACCTGACAAATACCTAACACAGGTTAAATCTAGCTTTCCACCAGCTCTGAGCCTACACCCATGCAGTTAAACACTGTTAGAGAAAAGCAGTCTGGACTCACATTAAATTCAGGACTGGTAGGTTCAAATGTGTTGTTAATGCTGCTTATGACATATATATGTGTGTGTGTGTGTTTCTGTGTCTGTGTGTGTCTTTGTATTTATATATTTTTATATATGTATTTATATATGTATTTCATTCACTCATTCATTCTTACACTCTCCCTGATAATGTAGTATGCCTTTTTCATTTCTTTCACATCTCTAAATATTTATTTCCCATCATTGTTCTCAACTGACAGTTGTGCTTCTTATGTGCATGAGAAAATAGCAATTAAAGCAGTCTTTCACATTCTTCCACCATACTACCATTTTTCCAGCATATATGTCCACATCCTTATCTTCACTCCTGTTACCACTATGACTTTACTGTCCATTCTCCTAAAACCTCTACACTTGTCCTTTAGGCCCCATCTCTTACCCAGTAAAGAATTAGCACTTGTTTCTTCTTCTGCATCATCAGTTTCCCACTCTTTACTGGATTATTCTTATCAACATTAAAAAATGCTCTAATTTCTCCTGTCTGAAAACTCATTTTTTGCTGACCTACTTCTTTCTCTAGCTGCCATTCTTAACAGCAGAACTCCTCAAAAGAGTTGCTTATTTGGGCTATCTTCAGTTCCTGTTTCCCTCACTCTCTTTGTGATATTTAGTAAGTCTTTTAAAAAATTTTCAAATCCTCAGGAAAATTTCAAGACTAGAACAATGAATGCTTATATAAAATTTACCTAGGTTCACATCAGTTGTTAACTTTGCAGCATTTACAAACAGACATATTCACAGTCACATTCACACAAACACACTATATCAGTTAGGGCTCTGGAGAGAACTAATAGGATATGCATTTAGATAGGGAAAGGTAGAGAGAATGACTGATTGATTGATTTTAAGGAATCAACTCTCAGATCTGTAGGGCACCCTGGAAAAGCAGAGAGAGGCTGATGTTGCAGTCTTGAGGCAAAATTTGTTCTATTCCAAGAAACCTCAGTTTTTGCTCTGCCTGCCTTCCTCTGATTGCATGAAGCCTACCCACTTTATTGAGAGTAATAACCTTTACTTAAATCAACTGATTGTAGATATTAAATGCATCTACAAACTACCTTTACAGCAAAATCAAGATTTGTGTTTTTTTAAAAATAACTGGACACTTTAGCCTAGCTATGTTGAAACATAAAATTAATCATCATGGTCTCAACTTGGCATGGATGCACATCTCCTTAAACTCCAGCTAAAGACAATAACAAAGTCATACTTCTGCCTAGCCTAATACAGCTGTCCTGTGTGCAACTGAAAATGCACCATCCCTTTCTCCAGAAGTTGAGTGATGTTCACTCTTCTCCCTGATGTCCTGTAACTTAAATAACATGATGTAAAGTTAACAATACTTAAAAACTGTGATGCAAGTTAACACATTTTATGTTATATGATAAAGGAACATGGGAGGGAATAAAGCAAAAATAGTTGCTTAATACCCACACACAAACATATTCATTACAAAATAAGGAAGAATTACTAATAACAGTTCATCATTTCTGCAGCTGCTCACGTGATTGTAGTTGGTGTTTGTAACTACCTTCTTCTACTACTCATTCCATATTTCCTTAGCCCTCAACAGTACCTCCCTTGGTCTTGGCCTGGTAGGGTGACCCAAACCTTCATTCCTGAAGAGTTTGGATCATTAAAGTCCTGCCTGAATTGAGTTGCTATAGTTTCCCATTGACTTTAATTAAGGACCCGATATTACAAAGAGAAGCCTTAAGGGATCTCCTGTGTGGTGGATTAAATTCTGTACCCTGACTTAGACATGTTCTTGGTCTTGATTAATATCCTTGTGGGTATAAACCCATTGTATGTATGATTTATTGAAGATATTATGTTAGTTAAAGTGTGATCCATCTGAATAAGGTTGGGTCTTAATCTGGATTACTGGAGTCCTTTATAAGCAGAATGAAATTCGGACATAGCTAGAGAAAGCTATGGAGAAGAACTGGAAACTGGAAATCAGTAGAACCCAGAACAAACAGACATGTACCAGGAAAGCCAGAACACCCAAAGATTACCAGCCAGCCAGAATTCTACCAACCCCAGGAAGAAGCACTCTTCTAGTGAAACTGTTAGCCAGTAAATTCCTTTTGTTTAAGCCAAAACTTTGTGTGGTATTTGTTATAGCACCCTGAAAACTAAGACATCCTGTATTCCAAGCATATTCTTTCTTACCTTGTTGTACAGTAGCAACCCAATTTCCCTATGGTAATCAGGCTCATTCTCAACAGTCAGTATTTTAACTCCCTTACTTACTTGTTGAAGTATAGGCATGAGGAATCCAAAGTGGCCAGGTAGCAGTCTTAACTTCAAATTCAATGGAATCATGTTGTATCTCCTGGTAGAAGCATTCCTAACTATAGACCAGTGCAGCATAAGACTGCAGGGACAGGAAGCAAAAGTTTTGCTGGTGGATCACTAGGGGTAGTAGTGAGTGGTATATTTCCATTTCCCCTTTGATTCTTGGACCCATAGATCCTAGCTTTGGAAGAAACAGCCCCATATATTGGACACTGATATAGATCATATACATTTCTATAGCCCCACAAGCTATTATCATATAATAGATGCTGTAACAGAGTCTTCAAAAGGCCATGCCACCATTCCATCAAATTAGCTGCTTTAGTATACTGGGAAACATAAGACCAGTGAATTCCATGATCATGGGCCCATTGCTGCACTTCATTTGCTCTGAAGTGAGTAACTTGATCAGAAGCATTGCTGTGTGAAATATCATGACAGTGGATAAAGAATTCTGTAAGGTTATGGATGGTAGTTTTGGCAGAAGTATAGCATGCAAGCAAGGCAAATCTATATCAGAATAAGTATCTATTCCAGTAAGAACAAAACACTGCCCCTTCCATTATGGAAGTAGTCCAATGTAATAAATCTATCACCAGGTAACTAACTTATCACCTTGGGAACTGGTACCATATTGGGGAGTGAGTGTTAATGTTTGTGGGGGACAGATTGGGCAATCAGCAGTGACTGCCTCCAGGTTGGCCTTGGTGAATTAAAGACCATCTTGCCAAGCATAATCTCCATCCCTACTATCATGACCACTTTATTTATGAGCTCATTGGGCAATGATAGTAAGTAGGGCAAAGTGGCTGACTGATAGCTACAGAATGGACCATCCTATCCACTTGATTATTAAAATTTTCTTTTGCTGTGGTCAACCTCTGAAGAACATTCACTTTGGACACAAATATTTCCTTGTTTTTTGCCCATTGAGAGAGGTCTGTCCAGATACCTGTTTACTAGACTTCCTCATCACCAATTTTCTAGTCATGTACCTTCCCTGTCATTGACCATTCATCCAAACCTATGCCACAGACCATGAATTGGCATGCACTTGTATCTCGAACTATTTCTCTTTCCAAGCAAAATGAACAACCAAATGTACTTCTCAAAGTTTTGCCCACTGGGAGGGTTTCTGTTCACCACTGTCCTTAAGGGACATCGTGAAAGGTATGACAATGCTATAGCTGTCTACTTTTCCCGTATTGCTTGTATATCACGCATAACCATCTGTAAACCAGGCCCACATTTTCTCTTCCTCAGTCACCTGATCATAGGGTACTCCACGTGAGGCCATGGTTATAGACTGGAAGAGAGAAGGTAATATAGCTGGAGTGGTGCCATGGGTATAGGGCCATTTTCTCATATAACTTACTTATGACTTAATGGTCTGCTTGAGCCCAATCTGGTATACACCATTTTTATTTGATGATGGAGTGCTGTGAGTTGGTGGGTCAGACAACACCTAGTTCATAATGGGCAGCATAGTTCATATGGTTCTTTGTGACTCATGGTTATTATTCAGCTTATATTAAGACCCAGTAGCAAGCCAAAAGGTGTTTCTCAAAAGAAATGTTTTTATCCACAGGAAATGGCAGGGCTTTGCCCCGACATTCTCAGTAAATTGAATGAGGATGTGGTGGGAATCACCACTCCACCATCCTTCAAGTCTTTGATAGTGGCAGTCATCTCTACAGTTCCTCCAAGAATGCAGTATTACTTTTTTTTTTTGCGTAGTTTTATTGTGATGTATTCACATACTATACAGTCCATCCAAAGTGTATAGTCAGTGGCTTTTAGTGTAATCACAGAGTTGGGCATTCATCACCACAATCAATTTTAGAACATTCTCATTATTCCAAAAGAAAACCCCAACTCCTTAGCAGTTACCTCTCAGTCCTATCCTTCCTAGTCTTGCATAACCACCAATCTAATTGTCTCTATAAGTTTATTTATATTTACATTTTATATAAATGGAACCATACAATGTAGTGCTTTTTTTCTGATTTCTTTCATTTAGCATGTTTTCTTTAAATTATTATTGTTTAATAAAAGAAGTTGTAGGTTTACAGAAAAGTCATGTCAAAACTACAACATTCCCATATTCCCTCCTATTGTGAATACTTTGCATTAATGTGGTACCTTTGTTAAAAGTGATAAAAGAATATTAAAATATTACTGTTAATTCTAGTGCATAGTTTACATTAGATATATTTTCCCCCATTCACCACCCTATTAGAAACATGATAGGGTGTAACATGTATGACAAAGTAATAGTATCATACGTTTATTAAAATTCATGGAATTATTATATTTATACTATTAACCACAGTCCATCATCCACAACATGGTTCACTGTATTATACAGTCCCATGGTATATCTTCTAACTTTCCTTCTTAGAAACCTACACAACCCAAAACTTCCCTTTTGATCACATTCACAAACATAATTCAGCACTGTTAATTACACTCATGATATGTGCTACTCCCACCATTATCCATGTCCAAGCATTTACAGTCAACGTAAATAGAAATTCTGCACAAATTAAGCATCAGCTCCCCATTCTCTACACACACACCCCCATTCTATCCCCTGATAACCTATATTCTGGAGTCTAACTTTTTGAATTTGCTTTTTAAAATTAGTTTTTATCAGTGAGATCATACAATATTTGTCCTTTTATGTCTGGTTTATTTCACTCAGCATAATGTTCTCAAAGTTCTCCCGTGTTGTCGTATGTGCCAGAACTTTATTCCTTCTTATAGCTGAAAAATATTCCATCGTGTATATATATATACCACATTTTTTATCCATTCATCAATTGATGGACACTTGGATTGCTTTCATCTTTTGGCAATTATGAATAATGCCACTATGAACATCAGTGTACAAATGTCTGAGTCCCTGCTTTCAGTTCTTTTGGGTATAAACCTAGTAATGGAATTGCGGGTTGTTTGGAAGGAACTGTCACAATGTCTTCTACAGCCACTACACCATTTTACATTCCCATCAGCAATATATGAGTGCCCCTTTTTCTTCACATCCTCTCCTACACTTTCTCAATTTCTCATTTTTTTTAATCATACCCATTCTGTTGGGTGTGAAATGTATCTCATTGTGCTTTTGATTGCTGGGTCATATGGCAGTTCTATACTTAACTTTCTAGAGGAACTGCCAAACTGTCTTCCACAGTGGCTGCACCATTTTACATTCCTGCCAGCAATGAATGAATATTCCTATTTCTCCACATCCTCTCCAACACTTAAAGTTTTCTGTTTTTAATAGTGGCCATTTTAGTAAGTGTGAAATGATATCTCTTTATGGTTTTGATTTGTATTTCCCTAATAACTATGGATTTAGAGAAGATCTTTCATACGTTTCTTAATCATTTGTATTTCTTCTTTGGAAAAATGTCTGTTTGAGTCTTTTGCCCATTTTTTAATGTGGGCTGATTGTCTTTTTATTGTTAAATGGTAGGATTACTTTATATGTTCTGAATAGTAAACCCTTATCAGATATGTAGTTTCTAAATAGTTTCTCCCATTGAGTAGGTTACCTCTTCACTTTCTTGACTGAGTCCCTTGAAACACAAAAGTTCTTAATTTTTAAGAGGTTACATTTATCTATTTTTTTCTTTCATTGCTTGTGCTTTGGGTGTAAAGTCTAAGATACCATTGCTTTCCACAAATTTTGAAGCTGCTTCCCTACATATTCTTCCAGGAGTTTTATGGTTCTGGTTCTAATAATTAAGTCTTTGATCCATTTTTGAGTTAATTTTGTATATGGTATAAGAATGAATAAGATAATTCATTCTTTTAAATATGGATATGCAGTTCTCCCAGCAACATTTGTAGAAGAAACTTAATTTTTTCCCAGTTGAGTAGACTTGGCAGCCTTATCAAATTTCAATTGGTCATGTATGTGATAGTCTATTTCTGAACTCTTAATTCAATTCCATTGGCCAATATATCTATCTTTATGCTTGTACCATGCTGTTTTGGCCACTATAGCTTTGTAATCTGCTTTAAAATCAGGACGTATGAGTCCTCCAACTTCATTCTTCTTTTCAAGATGTTTTTGGTTATTCAGTGCCCCTTACCCTTCCAAATAAATTTGATGATTAGCTTTTCCATTTCTGCAAAGTAGGCTTTTGGAATTTTGATTGGGATTGCATTGACTCTTTAAATCAGTTTGGGTAGAATTGACATCATAATGATATTTAATCCTCCAATCCATGAACATGGAATGTGCTTCCATTTATTTTGGTCTTCTTTGATTTATTTTAGCAATGTTTTGTAGTTTTCTACGTATATGTCTTTGACATCCATGTTTAAATCTATTCCTAGATATTTGATTCTTTTAGTTACTATTGTAAATGGAATTTTTTTCTTAATTTACTCCTCGGATTGCTCATTACCAATGTATAGAAACACTACCGATTTTTCACATGTTGATGTTGTATCCTGCCACTTTGCTGAACTTGGTTTATTAGCTCTAGTAGCTTTATTGTAAATTTGTCAGGACTTTCCATATACGGGATCATGTCATCTGTGAATGGGAAAGATTTTACTTCTTCCTTTCCAATTTGGATGCCTTTTATTTCTTTTTTTTTTTTTTGCCTAGTAGCTCTAGTTAGAACTTCTAGGACAGTGTTGAATAACAGTGGTGACAGTGGGCAAACCTTGTCTTGTTTCAGAAATTAGAGAGAAAACTTAGTCTCTCACCAGTGAGTATGATATTAGCCATGGCCTTTTTGTATATGCCCTTTATGATGTTGAGGAAATTTCCTTCCATTCCTATCTTTCAAAGTGTTTTTATCAAGAAAGAAAACTAAATTTTGTCAAATGCTTTTTTTCTGTGTCAATTGAGATGATCATGTGTTTTTTCCCCTTCAATTTATTAATGAGGTGCATTACATTAATTGATCTGTTGGCATATAAGTGTTCATGGTATCCTCTTCTGATCCGATTTTATTTCTGTGGGGTCAGTTGTAATGTCCCCCCTGTCATTTCTGATTTTTTTTATTTGCATCTTCTCTTTTTCTCCTTGTGAGTCTAGCTAGGGGTTTGTCAATTTTATTGATCTTCTCGAAGAACCAACTTTTGCTTTTGCTAATTTTCTCTGTTGCTTTGTCTTCAATTTCATTTATTTTGCTCTAATCATTGTTATTTCCTTCCTTCTGCCTGCTGTAGGATTAGTTTACTATTCTTTTTTTAATCCTTCCATGTGTCCACTTGGGTCTTTGCTTTTGTTCTTTCTTCTTTAGTAATGTAAATATTTAGGGCTATAAATTTCCCACTCAGCACTGACTTCACTGCATTCCATAAATTTTGATATGTTGTGTTCTTGTTTTTGTTTGTCTTGAGATATTTATTGATTTGTCTTGAAGTTTTTTCTTTGACCCATTGATAGTTTGAGTATTTTGTTTAATAACTCCGTATATTTATGAATTTTCCAATTCTCTGTTATTGATTTCCAGATTCATTCCATTATGATCAAATAAAGTTCTTTCTATAATTTCAATCTTTTAATATTTATTGAAACATGTTTTTGACCCAACATGTGGTCTGGCTTGGAGAATGATCCATAAGCACTTGAGAGGAATATATATCATTCTGTGTTGGGGTGCAAAGGCTATATATGTCTGTTAGGTCTGGTTCATTCATCATAAAGTTCTCAGTTTCCTTATGATCCTTTGTCCAAATGTTCTATCTGTTGATGAGAGTGGTGTAATGAAGTCTCCAACTATTGTAGAGATTTATTTCTCCCTGCAATTTTGCCAGTGTTTCCTTATGTATTTGAGAGCACCATGGTTAGGTGCATAAATATTTATGATTGCTATTTCTTCTTGGCAGCTTGCCCCTTCTTTTAATACATTGTGCCCTTCTTTGTTTCTTATAATGGTTAGGCATTTAAAGTCTATTTTGAAGATAATAGTGTGGCTACCCCAGTTCTTTTTTGGCTACTACTTGTGTGGAATATCTTTTGCCAACCTTTCACTTTTTACCTGTATGTATCTTTGCTCCAAGGTGAGTCTCTTATAAACAGGATATTGCTGTACATATTTCTTTATCCATTCTACCTATGGATAAAATCTTTTGGGGAAGTTTAATCCATTAACATCCAATATTATTACTGTAAAAGCAGTACTTCAACCATCTTATCCATATATCTATATATATAATCTATATATAGATTACATATAAAAAACAGTTTCTCTCTCCTGCCTAGGAATTTATTGTTGATTGGCTTTGTGTTTTATATATATATATATATATATATAATTTTTTTTTCTTCTTTTTACCCTTTTAGTTGCCCTTGGTAATATCTTCACTTCTAAATGCTATTTCAAACCTCCCTCTATTGTTTTTTTTCCTTTCAGCCTGCAGAACTCCCTTTAGTATTTCTTGTAGGGCTGGTCTCTTGTTGACTGTCTCAGTTTCTGTTTATATGTGACTATTTTAAATTCTCCCTCATTTTTGAAGGACAATTTTTCTGGGTAAAGAATATTGCAGTTTTTCTCTTTCAGTGCTTAAATATGTTGTACCACTGCTTCCTTGCCTCCATGGTTTCTAATGAGAAATTGACATTTAGACTTATTATGGTTCCCTTGTATGTGATGAATCACTTTTCTATTGTTACAAGGATTGTCTCTTTATCCTTGACATTTGACATTTTGATTGCTGTGTATCTTGGAGTAGGTATATTAGGATTTATTCTGTTTGGAATATTTTGTGCTTTATTTATGTATATTTATGTCTTTCATAAGAGTTTGGAATTTTTTGGCCATAATTTCTTCAAATATTCTTTCTTCCCTATTCCCTTCTCTTCTCCTTCCAGGACACCCATGATGCGTATGTTTGTGCGTTCTGTGCTCTCATTCAATTCCCTGAGTCCCTGCCCAAGTTTTTAATTCTTTTTCTCTCTCTGTTCTTCTTTATGTGAAATTTCATTTGTTCAGTCTTCTACTTCATTTATTCTTTTTCTGCCTGTTCAGATCTTCTGTTGTACACCTCTAGTGTATTTTTAATTTCTTATATTGTGCCTTTCATTCCCATAATTTCTGTTACATTTCTTTTTATACTTTCAAATTCTTCTTTATGCTCACCCACTGTCTACTTAATATTCTTTATCTCTTTAATCCTGTCTTCCATCATCTCATTGATTTGGATTAGACTTGTTTGAACATCTTTAATTAGTTGTTTCAAATTCTGTATCCCCTCCAAAATTTTCATTTGTTGCTTTAACTGGGCCTTATTTCCTGTTTCTTAGTATGTCTTGTAATTTTTTTTCTCCTGGTACCTAAGCATGTAATTATCCTGATGCATTTACTCTGAAGGTCAGTTTCTCTCTCTTGCCTAGGAATTTATTGTTGATTGGCTTTGTGTTAAGGTTTCTCTTTGACACTCAGTTCAACTAATTGTAGACCTTTAGAATTGCCCATGTTTAACCAGTCAAATTCTCCACTCTTCTTTACCTGATTCTTTACATGGATATGTGGTACAGTTTTTAATATTGTGCTATATGTGCAATTGTTTCATCACCAGAGAAATTTCCTTTCCTCTGTTCCTTCTCTGGGAATCTTGTTTGTTTTTGTTTTGTCTCTGTAGTTTTTTTTTACACTCTTTTCAAAGTCTCTAGTTGCTTTTGCCTGGAGGGCAAATTCTGGGATGAGGGTCACCCCGAGAATACTTTGCCAAGTCAGTTCTACCCCATCAAACGAGGGCCAGGGGCCCACAAAGTGTGTGCAGACCAGCTCCAAAGAGCCCTGGGGAAAGGGTCAGGAAAGACACTAAAAGCATTTTTGATGACTCTCCAAAGCTTCACTTTCCTGGTCTGCCCAGCAGATGGTGCACTTCAGCAAGCTGTTCTCCAGACACCTAGGGAGTATTGAGTCCTTAAATCTTCACCAGCTTTAGCCCTGTAGAGGGTAGGGTTGAAGCAGAGGCCACAGCTGTCCCTGTATAGGGCAGGCATAAACCGCTTCTCAGAGCCTGGACCCAGTGATCCAAATTCAACAGCCAAAAGCTATGATCAGTGTTCAGGCATGTCCTACCCCATCCTCACCCTGGCTGTTCTTAGGGAAGAGGACTTCCAGATCTCTCTCCATCTCCATAGCCAGCCAAGGACCAGACCCAAGGTGACTTGCCTCCAGACTGGGAGATGGGTACCAGCTGCTGCCAAGCAGGAAGCTACTCATAATTCTTTACCATGGTTTCTCAGCCTCTTTCTCCTGCTCTTCCCTGATTGCCATACAGTGCTTCACTGGCTCTGGAGCCTCAGAATAGTTATCCACTAGCTGTTTGGAGAAGGAGTAAATCCTGGAGCTCCCTATGCTGCCATCTTCCCCCAGAAGTATTAATTTCTTAAGAAATATTTTTATTGACAAATCTTCATACACATACAGTCCATACATGGTATACAACCAGTGGTTCACAATATTATCACATAGCAGTGATATGATCACTACTATGTGATAATATTAAAATGATAATATTAAAATATAAAAATGATCACCATGATCATTTTTAGAACATTTGCATCATTTGAGAAAAAGAAAAAACTCATAAATCACATACCCCTTACGCCTCCCTCTCACCAACCACCAGTATTTCAATCTACCCAATTTATTTTACCCCTCATCCCCCCTATTATTTACTTTGTATCCATAAGCAATATTAATTTCTACTTACTGTTTTCCTAGATGGAGGCAGTTCTAGCCTTGTCTACTGTGATAGCCCACTTCCACGAGTCAAGGAGCCAGTGTGGGGACTCTGCCAGTTGCTGAGTTATGTCTGCTTCATGCATTCTAGAGCTGGGGAAATAAGCACAGGATGGATTCAGGGACTCACTGCAACCATTGTGAGCATGACCTGAAATAAAACTCCATTGATTGCTTGGCATCCATAAGCCCCTTCCTCTGACATCTCGATCACAGTGACATTTTAGGTCTCTTGAAATTAGTATCAGTTCAGTCCCTGGTCTAATAATCTCTGAAAAGTCTGATTATTTCCTTTTCTGCACAACATATTCACAAAGGCCATAAGTCCCTTTGGGGAAGGTTGAAAAATAATTAACTGTATAAAATTTTGATAGTGTAGGAATGTCCTTCCTCGAAGGGACCTCACCTCCCCTTCATTCAAGGGATTCTGGATCTATAAGGCAGTTTGAATATGATAAGTATAAGGGCCTATGACTCTCTGTTTAGTGTTTCAAGTTACACTTCTCATTTGACCTAGAACTCTTTATGTAGGTCAAATAAGTATTCTGAAGAGTGTCCATTGATTTCTTTTTTAAGGACACCATTATCAACCAGCCAGTGTCATAGGTTTCTTTAAGTCAGACTATTTTGAAAACTGCTTTGATTCCTCTGTCTATTTTGGTAAGCATACCCACCTTGTCTTTGACAATTAAATGCCACTGTTTGGCCCCTACAATCCCATGATGAAATTTTTCAGTGACAGCAGTTCCCACTGTAATATCTGACCTAGAGAAAGGAGCAGTCATAGAGCTCTTCAAAGACATTGGGACTCTCCTCACAAATTTACTTCTTAGAGTCATGGTGAAAGGTGTGTTCTGTGGACCCTCCTGGGGTCCAAGCAGGTCTACCAAGATAAATCTGCTCTTAACTTTGCAGTCTCCCTAAGCATTTGAATACCTTCCTCTAGAGTATAAATGCAGTTCTAGCATTTAAACTTAATTTAGTGCAGGCCATTCTTTGATCCATGTTTCATCCAACCAGCCAAACAGGCTGAGTTCTTTCTAACCGCTTGAAACAACACTGAATCCAAAATCTCTGCTTAGTGTGCCCGAATCAATAAATTTGGTTTGATGCAACTTTATGTTCCTTCCTCCATTATCCTACAGCTTTCATATCCATTCCCACATGTATTCCTCAGATTTCTGTGTAAATTTGAAAAAGTCTTGCAGTTCTTTTGGAGTTTACCTCCTCATGGCTCACTCTTTGTACTTCACCTTTCAGGACTTGCTAGATTGTGTCTACGTATAAGTCTAAAAGCAAAGAGAAGTGGGTGGGGTTAAACCTTGTGAATGAACAGTGTCTTGCAAGGCAGCTAACTCAAAGGAGGCATTGCCAGTTTCCTCAGCAGAGTAGGGCTAAGGTTCTATTGGCAAAGAAGATTCCAGAGAATATAGGGGACATTTCATCAAGATCTGCACATATGTCCCCATTATAGCCTCAGTTATTATTTACATACAGAAAAGCTATTGATTTTTATATTTTAATTTTATACTTTTGTGCTATCTTACTGAATTCAGTTTTCATAAGATTCTTCCAGTCAGGTTTGCATCCTCCATATTCCTCTGAAACTGCTCTTACTGAGATATGAGAGAATACCACAATGCTAAAGCCAGTGGCTAATTCTCAGTCTTTGTCTTACTTGACATATCAGTGGTATTTGACAGTTACTGGTTCTCTCCTCATTGAAACATTGTTTTTATTTTGTTTCTGGGGCACTACACTCTCCCAATTTTGCTTTCCCTCACTTTCCTTAGCCTCCTTTTCTGGCAGTTCTTCTCAATCAGAAATTTCCCAGATACTGTTCCAGTCCCCAGTACTGTTCTGCTTTCTCTCTCCCTTGATGTTATTTTCTTAAGATCTGGCTTTAAGTACCACCTATATGCTGATAGGTCCCAAATTTGTATCTTCAGCTCTGACTTCTACCTTAATATATCCAGTTTACAGGTATATCCAATTTACAATAGCCTTTAACTTGTCTCCCTGCTTCTGACATGTCCTCCCGACTAGACTTTAATCTCAACAGAGCACATAGAACGATCCTTCTAAATATGTCAGATAATGTCACTCTTCCCAGTCCCTCCAGTGTTTTCCCGTCTCAGTCATAGTAAAAGCCAAAATCCTTGCAATCAACTATCAGGTCTTACATAAAGATATAGCTTTCTGCAGCATTTTTTACTGCATCTTCTACTACTTATACTCTTACTTTGTACACTCCTTCCAGATGGGCCTCCTTGCTATTCCTTAAACATGACAAGGAAGTTTTGCCTCTGTGCCTTTGTATTTTTTTTTCAATTTTCATATTCCACCCTCTTTGTCTGGAACATTCTTTTCCTAGCTATATGCCTGGCTTGTGCCACCTTACCTCGCTCAGGTCACCTTCTCAGTGAGTTCTTCTCTGACTGTTGAAAGTAGCCATATCCCTCCTCCTTCTGAGAGGCGCCCCTTATTACCACCTAACATGTTTTTATCTTTTCCTTATTTATATCTTTCTCCTTTGTAGAATGTAAGTTCCAAGATGGTAAAGATGATTTTAAACCATGTTTCTTTCCACTCAGCACTGTGAATACTTCCTGAAATATACCCAGTGATAAATAAATCTTTGGCTTCTTACTGGAAAGTATCAAGACCATTGTCTTCTGTGGCTCACAAACTGATCAAGATGGCAATTTTGAAGTGCTTTGGACTGATAGCATTATATACTTAAGACTGTAACTATCTAGACACACTGGTTTTATTTAAATATTGAGATTGGCTATAAAATTCATTTATTTAAAGTAAGATCTTAAAGAGGTAAATAGCAAACTCTGTTCCAGAATGGCTGGTGGGTCCACTGTTTAAAAACAAAGAAAGAAAGATGTGAAAAAAATTAAGTAACAGCTATGTTTATACATATCCCATACACATATACTTACTCATACATTTTGGGAGTTCACTGCCTTATTAAGTGCCGCTACATAACTCCATCCTCAAAACAAGGTAGTTTGAGGTTATGATGGTGGTTTAGAAAAATTGAGAGGTCTTAAAACTTTGATGTTTTTGGCTTACAAAGACAGTGTGCTCTCCCAACAAATAGATGGAGTTCCTGAGTTACTGAGGAGGAAGGAGATCCATTTCATACAACAGTGATTCTCGAAGTGTGGTCCCCACAGACCACAGAAGTCTTTTAGGACTCTCTTGGTGGTCTACTGACTTGTTTCTTGAAGTACTAAGGTTCATAATATGACAGTGCCTGTATTTTGTTTTATGCATGAATTAGTAATTTATTTATGACATTCTGAAGTAATTTCTCAAATGCCAGTCCTCCCTTTGAGTAATAGTGAGGTTTCTTTTCAGTGCAAGTAGGTATAGGTGAAGTGGTGGTCCACTCATTTTTTTGTGTATTCCCTTCATGAAATAATCCATACTTTGAAATTGTTTGAAACTGCTACCTTAGATCAGATTTTTTGTATGGTTATCAAAGTCTTGAAAAGTCCTTCACTGGCACTTTGAAACACTAAATAATATTTTGTTACCTGTTTGTTTATTTATAACTGAAATCACAGTTTGTACATTTTAAATGAACTTTTCAGGGCTAGAGGATGTTGACTCTTTTTTCATACTAGAAGAGGTTATATCTAAGAACCTAAGAACTAAAAACCTAAGATAACACTTTCAGTTAATAGCATATTGTCACCTGATCTGAAAGCCAACAGGCCTGGATTTATCCCTCAATCTATCACCTAATAGCTACGAGACCTTGATCAAGTTATTTTCCATCTCTGATGCTGTTCTTATCATTCAAATGTGAAAGGGTATATTATAATATGTGTAAATTCCTAGGACAATGCCTGGCATATTCAGCAAGCAAACAATATGTGGAATGTCTACTTTAATGGTAGGTGATGGGGATATAGTATAGGATGACAAATGATCCCTTATCTCAAGTAATTTAGCAGATAAATGGTGGAAACAGAAAAGGAAATCTACCCTTATGGTGCAGTGCCATCATTTATTCAGTACTGGGCTCTGGGCACTGTGAGAACCAGGAAATTAGGGGAGATTCTCAGAGGAGATACAGTCTGAGCTGAGTTTTGGAGGTTGAGTAGGAGTTATCTAGACCAGATTGGACAAATTACTCTAGACTGATGAAGCAATGGATTCAAAGGTATATGTAGCAGAACTTTCAGTCTGGTAAAAATGAGTAATGGCTAAGTGGAGTTGGTAGGAGATGAAGCTAGAGATTTGGACAGGGGTTTAAAAGATCAATGAATGGACACTACTCTTACCATTATTACTGCCCTAGCTGCTACTACCATTTTGCTATTATTAGTATCTTTTTAGGTGGTATGTGAATAAGAGGGAACTGCAACAGCTCAACTGAATGAAATAATTTAACTCACTTCATTACAAGTATAAATACTGTGGGGAAAGCTCTTTTTCTTGACCCATGTCTAAAATTAATAAATTCTGTTTCTAAGTTGTTATATTTCTGATCTTCTCATTTTTAGAAAGATAGCGAATAGTTCTTAAAAGTCCTTAAACTTCGGAAGGCTGAATTTTTTGTACCTTCAGTACATTTACGTAAGTCAGTTTTTATCATGGTGAGTAAAAGCTGAATTTCAATTCAGCTTGTCCCAAGAACTAGTCATTTGCATAGTGAAAGTGAAATAAATATGACTTTATCAAATAATAGTTATGCATAGCTATAATCAGATGATATTTGGTTTTGAATGTCCATATTTTGAGGGTTTTTTTTCCAGCCTATGAGGTTTGTGTATAGTCTCCCACTCTGGGATAGGCTCCTTGAATGCAGATCAGAACTTTTTTGCTCTCCATTATTTATCTACCCTATTCTTTTATTTGACTCTAAATAACATGTTTTAGCCAAGAGATTGAGCATTTTAGTGTTCTTCCCATGTATTTCAAATTATTTTCTGAAAGGATTCTATCTACAGTGTCATTAGCAATATATATATCTCCATTTCCTTGAAACCTATCCAGCATTGACTTTTATCAGAAATCTTTTTAGAATTCTCTTTTATCTTATTTTCTATTTAATTTTTAACATTCTATAAATAGTGGAGTAAACTTTCTACAGTACTATTGCTATTTAGTATATTTATATTTTCTATTATACTGTGGTTTATTAAAGTTATTAAGATTGTGCTAATACAGATAATCAAAAAAATATTGACAAAGTCCCTTGAGAGAGGGATAAAAAATATGGAACTATTAAACGTTACCATCAGAAAATCCCAATACTGTGTCAAACTATAAGGACACCCAAATCAATAAGACCCCTTAGGTCATGTCCTTGATCTTGAGGCTTACTCTTGTGAAGCCTATGAAGGTAGTGAAGAAGCTTAGCCTACTTATAGGTATGCCTAAGAGTTACTTCTGAGAACCTCTTTTGTTGCTCAGATGTGGCCTCACTCTCTCTAAGCCCAGCTCTGCAAGTGAAATCATTGCCCTCCCCGCTACGGGGGACATGACATCCAGGGGTGAAAGTCTTCCTGGCGACATGGGAGATGACTCCCAGGGATGAATCTGGCCCTGGCACCATGGGATCAACAATTCCATCCTGACCAAAAGGGGGGAAAGAAGTGTAACTAATACAGTATCAGTGGGCAGAGAGAGTTCAAATAGAGTTGAGAGCTACTCCAGAGATTGCTCTTACACAAGCTTCAGTTAGACATTGCTACCTATCATAACCTGCCAAACCCCAGCCAGGACCATTCCAGCCAATCCTAAAGAACACTTAGGGCAATATGTAAGATTCCACAAGGGTTCCATGCACTAGAGTAACTTTCCAGAAACCTACAACCTCCAAATGGGTTCCTGGACGAGATAAGTCCTGAAACCTAGAGGGCCCAGCCTCTCCAGAACATCAGATAGTTCCATCTCCCTACTCCATATTAGTGACAGACCCTTCCAGCATGAAAAAGTTAAAATGGCCATAAACATCAAAACACCTAAAGAGAGGGATAGAAAGATCAAAGATAATGGTGGAGCTATACAGAGAAGATAGGATTTAGTAAGTGAGTATGATTGCTGAATTATTAAATTGATATCTATTTTAGTCTCCAATATCTTATCACAGCTAGAAGTAAAACCTAAAATTGTGGAATTGTAACCCATGTCAAACTCTGAAATAAGTTCTACAACTAATTGTGCTGGGCTTTGAAATTTATTGCTTATTTGTATACATGTTTTTTTTTCTTTTTTTTGCATGGGCAGGCACTGAGAATTGAACCCAGGTCTCTGGCATGGTAGGCAAGAACTGTTGCCTGCTGAGCCATCGTGGCCTACCCTAATGCTATTTTAATAAAATCATTTAAAAGTCAATGCCATGAGGGCGGGCCACGGTGGCTCAGCAGGTAAGAATGCTTGCCTGCTGTGCCCGAGGACCCAGGTTCGATTCCTGGTGCCTGCCCATGTAAAAAAAAAAGTCAATGCCATGAGATATATGCACAGAATAAATATAATTCAGTTAGTTGACAATTTAATTAGTTGACAATTTAATCCTTATCAAAATAAATTTTAGTTTTTATACCAAAAGAACTGTGTACTTAAAATTTTTAAAAACCAGGACTTGTCTTCAAATTATATTTATATATTTATTCCCTTATTTGTTTATTTGGGAAATAGTTTTCTTTTAGCATTATGAATAAATTTGCAGAATCAGAATAAAGAAGTTCTGGTGTTTCTGACAAAATAACAACCAGGGTATATTTTTATATTCCTATATAATTGGATAGCTGTTTATTTGTATTTGAAAGCCAAAAAATGGACTCAGACACTTATCCAACCAAAATTATTCAGTGTTTTTAGATATAATGAAGAGGATGTGATTAAATTGTGATGTGTCTTGCCCTTTTTTTTATGCTGGTGAAATATTCACTTTGTTATATTATGAAAAATTATTGTGGAAACAAAAATGCAGTCTCCTAATATGAATAGCTACTCTGATCATTAAGCATTTCATTTTATTAACACTTCCCACACCCATACATGAATGAGCTACTCTTTGTTTAATTTTGGTTTCATAATCTATAAAACTGATATTTTTTAAATGCTAAGAAAACCTATGCATAAAAGAAAGTACTTAGATGATTTTCTTTTGGCGGGGGTGGGGGAGTGGCTCTTGAAGAATTAATTAATCTGAGTATCTTCTGAGCAAGCTATCTAGTAGTTTCTCTGTTAAGCCTAGGGAGACAGATTTTAAACTGTTTACATAAAACTCAAGTAGTGTGTTAGTCAGGGTTCTCTAGAGAAACTGAACCAATAGAAGAAATCTGTAAATATGAGATTTATAAAGGTGTCTCACATAACCATGAGAATGGAAGAGTCCAGAATTCATAAGGCAGGCTATGAAGCTGGCAGTGCCCATGAAGCATCTGGATGAATTCCACAGGAAAGGCTCTCTGGCTGAAGAAGCAGTGAAAGAGTCTCTTTTCTTCCTTAAAACCCTCCAACTGATTTGATTATCTAATTGTGGGAGACGCACCTTAGTTGATCTCAGATGTAATCAGCCACTAATGTAGTCAGCTGACTGTTGATTTAATCACCCAGCATGAAAAAGCCTTGCAGCAAAAAAGGTTAGACCAGTGCTCACCTGACCAAATAATTGGGCGTAATCATTTAGCCAAGTTGACACCAGAACCTAACCAATTTTACAAAGCCTATTTACAAGTAGGTTTTGTAAAATAAACTTATGGATATTTTTAAATCAGGGTATTTTTATTTTTTATATTTTATCTTTACTTGGTTTGTCATGGATGTCTGTGAGAATCTGATGAAACCTGCAGGTTCCTTCCCATACACACAACACTTTACATTTCAGAACATCCATAAGAGCCAGATTAAATTTCCTCAGTGAAAAGATATATATCTGCATAAGCAGTCATTTCTCCTTTAAACCTGAAATGACAGTTTAAAAATATTAAGTGCATTTCTTTTAAGTTTGAAAGTAATGAAAATTAGCTGTAGAAGATTTGGAAAATATAAAAAGGTATGAAAAATTTAAAAGCCCCTATGTTTTTCCCATTTAGATATAACTACTCTTAATGTTTTTCCTGTATTTTCTACTTTCCCTTTTTGATTAAAAAAATTTATTTTTATAAAACTTACATCGTTAAAGTACATGCAATTTGTTTTCTACTGTTTAAATGAACATTTTATCATTAGAATTCTTTCCTGTTACTGAATATCTTAATGGCCATGTAAAATTCCTCTATGAAGATTTGTCTATCTCCTCCAGTGTTTTCACTATTTTAAATAATGTTTCAAATTAAGATCCATATTCATATATTATTATCAGTATCTCTGATTATTTTCTAAGATAGACCCCTCTGTAATTCAAGTTATGGGGTCAAAAGAGTATTAACTTCTTTAGTATACAATTTGAAATTGCCTTCTTGAGGAGCATATCCCACTAACAGTGAATGTGATTGCCTTTTGAGTTGCCCCTGCCTGCAGAGCATCAGCATTTTAAAATCTGTTAATATAACAGGTATAAACTAATAATCTATCATTTTAATTTATATTTTTTATCACTACTGCTGATAAACATTTTCCCTTATGTTTATTAGCCACTTACATTCTTTTTTATTTTTTTAATAGAGAACATGTGGGTTTATAGAACAAGTATGAATAAAATGCTGGATTCCCATATACCACCTGTTAACCTTTCATGGGTGTGAAACATGTGTTACAATTGATGATAGCACATTTTTAGAATTGTTCTGTTAACCATAGTCTGTGATTTAAGTTAGGGTTCACTATGTACTGTAGTTCCATGGATTTTTTTAAAAATTTTATTCTGTTACCATATATATAAACTAAAATTTCCCCTTTTAACCACATTCAGATTTGTATTTCCCTGCTGTTAATTACATTCACAATGTTTTGCTACCATCATCATCATCCATTACCAAAGTATTCCCATTTTTCTAAAGAGGAACCCTGTATATTTTAAGCCTTAACTTCCCATTCCCTATCCTTATCTTGTCTCCTGGTAACTTATATTCTAGATTCTGACTCTATGAGTTTGCTTGTTCAAATTATTTCAAATCAGTGGAATGATACAATATTTTTCCTTTTCTTTCTAACTTAGATCATTCCACATGATGTCTTCAGTGTTCATGTTGTTACATGTATGAAGGACTTCATTCTTTTTACAGCTGAATAATATTCCATTGACTCTATACACATGTTTTATTTATGTGAAAAAGTCCCTGCTTTCAATTCTTTTGGATATATACCAAGTAGTGGGATTCCTAGGTCATATGGTAGTTCTATACTTAGCTTTCTGATGACCTGCCAACTAGTTTTCCACAGCAGCTGCACCATTTTACATTGTCATCAGCAATGAATGGTGTTCCTATTTCTCTTCATCTTCTCCAACATTTACTATTTTCTGTTTTGTTTTTTTTTAATAGCAACCACTCTAATTGGTGTGTTTATTGGTTTGCTAAAGCTTCTGGAATGCAGTATACCAGAAATGGAATGACTTTTATAAAAGGAATTTATTTTTACAAGTTTACAGTTCTAAGGCCAGAAAAATGTCTAACCTAAGGCATCCAAGAAAAGATACCTTGGCTCAAGAAAGATCGTTGTCTGTCACGTGGGAAGGCACATAGCTGGCATCTGCTGGTCCTTCTTCCCAGTTCCATTGCTTCCAGCTTCTGATGCCAGTGGTTTCCTCTATAAGCATCTCTGGGCCTTCACTTAGCTCCTCTAGGACAGAACTCTGGATTCTGGCTTGCTTAGCATCTCGCAGAAAGGCACATGGCAACTTCTGCTGGGTTCTGCTCGTGTCTAGGCATCTGCTCTCTTTGTCAGCACTCCAAACATCTCCAAACATCTGTGTCTCTGTCAGCTCTGAAACAGTTGTTCTCCAGGAGTCTGCATATGGGGTTTCTCCAAAATGTTTCCTCTTTTAAAGGACTCTAGTAAACTAAGATCCATCTTGAATGGGTGGAGTCACATCTCCATCTAATCAAAAGGCCACACTACAATTGGGCATGTCAGGTCGCCATGGAGATAATCTATTCAAAAGTATCCACCCTGAAATATTGTATCAGGATTAAAAGAAACAGCTGTCCCGACAAGATAGGATCAGGATTAAAACATAATAGTTTCAAACCAGCATAGTATGAAATGATATCTCATTATGGTTTTGATTTGTATCTCCCTGACAGATAATGTTGTTAAGATCTTTAGGTTTTGTTTTTTTTTTTGTTTTTTTTTTTTACATGGGCAGGCACCGGAAATCGAACCCGGGTCCTCGGGCATGGCAGGCAAGCGTTCTTGCCTGCTGAGCCACCTTGGCTCGCCCGTTGTTAAGATCTTTAAATGTGCTTTTTGGCCAGTTGTATATCTTCTTTGGAGACATGTCTATTCAAATCTTTTGCCCACTTTTTAGTTAGGTTGTTTATCTTTTTCTTTTTATTTGAAGGATTTCTATATTCTGTATATTTAAACCTTTATCAGATTTGTGATTTCTAAATATTTTCTCCCATTGCATAGGCTGTGTGTGATGGGGAGGTTCTGGTGTCAACTTGGCTAAATGATTGTGCCCAGTTGTCTGATCAGGCAAGAACTGGCCTGACCATAGCTGCAAGTGTATTTCGTGGCTGGTTGATAAACCTTAAGGCTAGTGTATTAAGTTGTTAGTAGGTTAATTGCATCTGTGGCTGATTACATCTGTAGTCAACTAAGGCATGTCTCCCACGATGAGATAAATTCAGTCAGTTGAAGGCTTTTAAGGAAGAAGACTCTTTCACTCCTTCTTCAGCCAGAAAGCCTCTCCTGTGAGGTTTCTCCAGACCCTTCATCAGAGATGCCAGCTTCACAGCTCTGGATTTTGGACTCTTCCATTCCCCTGATTCTTTTTCTCCAGAGAACCCTGGCTAACACAGGTCGTCATTTTACTTTCATGTTAAAGACTTTTGAGGCTCAAATATTTCTAATTTGATGAGTTCCATTTTCTTTTTTTTTTTCTTTTGTTGTTTGTGCTTTGGGTATAAGATCTTAAGAAACATTGCCTAACAATATCTTGAAGATGCTTCCCTAACAGTTTCGACTAGAAGTTTGATAAAGTCCTGGGTCTTACAATTAGGTCTTTGTTCTACTTTGAATTGATTTCTATAACACATATGAGGTAGTGATGCCCTTTTTAATGCAAATTGAGGTCCAATTTTCCCAGCACCATTTATTAAAGAGTCTATTCTTTTCCATTTGAGTTGTCTTTCCACTTTGTCAGAAATCATTTGGCCATTAATGTGAGGGTTAATTTCTGAGCTCTCAGTTCAATTTCATTGGTCTGTATGTCTGTACTTGTGTCAGTACCATACTGTTTTGATTACTGTGGCTTTGTAATAAGTTTTAAGATCAGGAAGCATGAATCCTCGAGTTGCCTTCTTTTTCAAGATGGCTTTGCCTGTTCAGAGACCCTTACTCTTCCATATAAATTTAATGATTTATACTCTTCCATATAAATTTGATTTCCATTTTTACAAAAATGGTTGTTGGAATTATGATTGGGATTGCATTGAATCTATAAATTGCTTTGGGTAGAATTGACATCTTAATATTTAGTCTTCCAATCCATGAACATAGATTATCCTTCCATCTGTATAAGTCTTCTTTGATTTCTTTTAGCAGTGTTTTGTAAATTTCTGCATTCAAGTCCATTACATCTTTGATTAGAACATTCCTAGATATCTGATTTTTTTATTTGCTGTTGTAAATGGAATTTTTTTCTTGATTTCTTCTTCCTATTGTCCATTAGCTTGTGTTAATAAACACTACTGACTTTTGGATGTTGAGATTGGCCCTGTTGAATTGCTGAATTCATTTATTAGCTCTAGGAGCGTTTTTGTAAATTTTTCAGGATTTTTTGTATATGGGATCATGCATCTCTGAAAGAGACAGTTTTGTTTCTTCCTTTCCAATATATATGTTTTCATTTCTTTTTCTTGCTTAATTGCTCTAGCATGAACTTCTAGTACAGTGTCTAACAGCAGTGGTGACCGAGTGCATCCTTTTCTTGTTCCTGGTCTTAGAGAAAATCTTTCACCATTAAGTAGATGTTAGCTGTAAACTTTTCATATATGCCTTTTATCATGTTGAAGTTTCCTTCTATTCCTATCTTTTAGAGTATTTTTAATTAAGGAAGGTTGCTGGATTTTGTCAAATGCCTTTTCTACATCAGTTGTGATGACCATGTGGTTTTTTCCCATCATTCTGTTAATGTGGTGTGTTACATTAATTGATTTTCTTATGTTGAGCCACTTGATCATGGTGTATAATTCTTTTGTTGTCCTTGTATTTTGCTGTGGATTTTTGTATCTCTATACATAAGCAATATTGGTCTGTACTTTTCTTTTCTCATGGTATCTTTATCTGACTTTGATCTCATGGTGATGTTGGCCTTCTAGAAAGAATTAGGAAATGTTCCCTCTACTTCAGTTATTTGGAAGAATTTGAACAGAACTGTAGTCTTCTTGGAATGTTTGGTAAAATTCCCCTGTCAAGCCATCTGGTACTAGACTTTTTCCTTGTTGATAGATGTACTGGTTTAAACTGTTATGTACTCAAAAAAAACCCATGCTCTTTTAATCCAATCTTTTGGGGCTGTCCTGTTATTGAGTGGGAACAAAAGTTTAAATTGTTTCCATGGAGATGAGACCCACTCAATTCAAGATGGGTCTTAATCCTTTTTTTACTGGAGCCCTGTGTGAAGAGACTAAAAGGCAGAAAGCATAGAGAGAGCTCAGAGCTGACACAGAGAGCAGAGAGATGAATGAAACCAAGACACAGATGTTTGGAGATGCTAAGGTAAGAAATGAAAGCCAGAATTTGCCCCAGAAAAGATAAGTGAGGACTCACAGACACTTAGAGAGAAAGGCACTTGAATAAGAAGCTGAGAGCAACGGAAGCCAGGAGAAAATGTCATTAGACGTTGCTATGTACCTTCCCGTGTGACAGAGAAACCCCAGACACCATTGGCCTCTTTTCAGAGTCAAAGTTTCTTTCTCTGGATGCCTTAATTCAGACATTTTCTTGGCCTTCAGACTGTGAATTTGTAACTTAATAAATCTCTTTTGAAAAAGCTAATTCTTTTTTGGTATATTGCATTCTGGCAGCTTTAGCAAACTGAAACAGTAGTATTTGACTGCTGATTCAATCTCTTTACTAGTAATTGTTTTTTTAAGAACTTCTATTTCTTCTTGAGTCAAGGTAGGTAGTATTTATCTTTCTAATAATTTATCCATTTTGTTTTGGCTATCTAATTTTATTTGCATACAGATGTTCCTAGTATCCTTTTATAGTCCTTTTTCTTTCAGCAGGGTCAGTAGTAATATCTAGTAATATCCCCCTTTTCATTTCTGATTTTCATTATTTGCGTCCTTTCTCTTTTTTTCTTTGTCAGTCTAGCCAAAAGTTTTCAATTTTATTGATCTTTACAAAGAAACATGTTTTTTTGTTTTCTATTTCATTTATCTCCACTGTCATCCTTGCTATTTCCTTCCTTCAGCTCATTTTGTTTAGTTTATTCTTCCTTTTCTCGTGCTTCCAATTTTGAGGTCTGGCACTAATTTGAAGTCTTTCTTCTTTTTTAGTGTATGCTTTAGAACTATAAATTTCCCTCTCAACACTTCCTTCCTTAAATGCCATTATATTTGATATGTTGTATTTTCATTTTCATTTACCTCAAGATACTTCCTAATTTTGCTTTGGATATCCTCTTTAACCTATTGGTTTAGTATGGTATTTAATTTCCACATATTTCTGAATTTCCCATTTCTTCCTCTTTATTGATTTCTGACTTCATTCTGTTATGGTCTCAGAGTCTATACGTTGTATCACTACAGTATATTTTAATTTATTGAGACTTCTTTTGTGACAACATATGGTCTGTTCTAAAGAATGAACCATGTTCATTTGAGAAGAATGTGTATTCTGGTTTTGGTGAGTGAAGTGTTCTATATATTTTTGTTATATCTAGTAGGTATAGAGTATCATTCATGTTTGTATTTCCTTGCTGATCTTCTAAGTGTTCTATCCATTATTGAAAGTGGTATATTTATGCCTCCTACTATTAATATAGAACCATCAGTTTCTCCTTTCACATCTGTCAGTATTTGCTTCACATATTTTGGGTTCTGCTGTTGGGTGTGTTGTGTGTGTGTGTTTATTTATTTATAATTGTTACATATTCCTGTTGAATTGTTCCTCGACCTAAAGTCTATTTTATCTGATATTGATATAGCTTCCACAGCAATCTTTAGGTTACTACTTCCATGGTATATTGTTTTCCATCCTTGTACTTTCAAACTACTTGTATCTTTGAGTTTAGGGTAAGTCTCTTGCAGACAGCATGTAGTTGAGTTATACTTTTTATCCATTTTGCCAATCTCTGCCTTTTAAGTAGAAAATTTGAGCCATTTATTTTTAAGGTCATTAATAATAATACAAATCCTCTGCCATTTTTCTGTTTAGCTTTTGCATATCGTGTGCCTTTTTTTGCCCTTCAATTCTTCTGTTAATAATGCCTGCTTTTATATTTATTTGATTTTTTTTGTATTGTACCAAAATTAATACCTTCTCTTTTATCTGGATATATTTTTTCAACTGTTTTCCTTATGCTTACTGTGGCTTTGAAATTTTGTATCCTAAAAAAATAAAAATCATATTTGATTTGATACCAAGTTAATTTCAGTAGCATACATATATATTTTTAGTATACGCCTCTGTTCCCCCTCCTTATTTTTGTACTTATTACTGCTTATATTTTTGTACGTTGTATATCCAAAACCATAGAATTTAATGCTGGAGTTAGTAGTTAGTGGTGACCTCAGTTAGGTTGTGACATCTCACTTGTAGTTTTGAAATATACAGGGTTTGCAAGGTACATTATCTTTTCTATGATGTTCACTTTCTCAGAATGTGAAAGTATGATTGCTTTTGAACTATTGTATAGTTTTTTCCTGATGTGAATGAATGTCTTAAGAATATCCTGATTTTTGGTCTTAGTAGCTAGAGGTAAAACATTTTCTCAGCCTGTCAAATTATCAGTGGACATTCTTTTCCTTTTCTGTATACATTGCTCTTTAACTTTATTGCTAGCTAAGAAGGAGCCATCTAGTTAATATCTTATTCTTGTATGTCTTTAATAGTTTCCCAAGTGCTGGTGCCACTTTATTTCATTTGATCTTCACAATGGCCTGTGAGTGTTATAAGATCTGTACTATATCATCTCCTTGACCCCTTTTTAATAACCTTAAAGTTGTATATGACACTGAAATCTGAGCCTAGGAAACTGACTTTTAATTTGGTTTTATATGTATTATATATAATTTGATAAATACTATATATGACATATATTGTTTTTCCTGTGCTAGCAACCTTGGATACAAAATTTAGATAAGGACAATAGGACTACATTCTCTGACAGCTTTAGAAGTCTGTCAAATTATCACTGTTAATCATTTGCTAAAAGCACAGAGTAGATTGGAAATAAATAAAGACCAATCTCCTCTATACAATTATTGCTATAATCCCCTTCATCTAGAATCCCATTTGGCTTTTTTTAAATGTTGTCTGGAACTATTTTATAGGGTACTGGAATATATAATTATATCACCTGGTGATTTGTGTACCATGGTAAACATTATGATAAAAGACATCAATAATGTTAACTGATAGTCCAAACCCATATTTTCATTCAAATACATACAGTTAATTGGATTGGTTGTTATTTCTACTGGTATAACTAAGAGGATTTTACTTTGTGACTGGATTCCCATCTGTACCTCAACAAGTTGTACTATTCTTGTAGTTCTTTTTCTTTCCCTTTTCTTGTTGATGCAAGTGCTCAGTTATAGAGCCAAGAGTAAACTGTACCCAGTATTATACTAGAATCATAGAAAGCAAAAGCAAAAAAGGTCTTTGACACTTATTTCCTTTCTTTAGTTCCCACCTGAATGCTCTGTGACCCAGAAAGATTAGCTATTCTGGTAAAAACTACAACTACAAAAAATGTAAGCTCAAACTGTTTACCAACAAGCTAGACAACATAGATGAAATGGAAGACTTCCTAGAAACACATGAACAACCTACACCAACACTAGAAGAAATAGAGGACTTTAACAGATCAACCACAAGAGATTAAATTAGTCCTCAAAAATCTCCAAACAAGGAAAAGCCCAGGACCAGATGGCTTCACAGGTGAATCCTAACTAGCATTTCAAGAACTAATACCAGTCCTGCTCAAACTCTTCCAAAAAATTGAAGAGGAGGAAACACTCATTCTATGAAGCCAACATGAACCTAATTCCAAAACCAGTTAAAGATACTACAAGAAAAGTGAATTACAAATCAATTTCTTTAGTGAATGTAGATGTAAAAATCTTCAACAACAGACTTGCAAATCGAATCCAATAGTACATTAAAAGACTACAGCATGATCAAGTGGGCTTTATCCCAGGTATGCAAGGGTGGTTTAACACAAGAAAATCAACTAATGTAATACACCCCATTAACAAATCAAAGGGGAAAAATCATATGATCATCTCGATTGACACAGAAACGGCATTTGGCAAAATCTAGCTGCCTTTCTTGATCAGAACACTTCAAGAGATAGGAATAGAAGGAAACTTCCTAAATATGATAAAAAACCATATATGAAAAACCCACAACTAACATCATACTCAATGGGAAAAGACTGGAAGCCTTCCCTGTAAGACCAAGAACACGACCATGTTGCCCACTTGTCTTCATTATTATTCAACATTGTGCTGGAAGTTTTAGGTAGAGCAACTAGGCAAGATAAAGAAATAAAAGGCAACTCTGCTAGTTTGGAGCTGTTAAGTACCCCATTCCTGTGAGTGCAGATCTGTTGTGGGTAGGACCTTTCAATTAGGTTGTTTCAATTGAAAAGTGACCCACCCAATTCAAAACAGCTTTTAATCCTTTACTGGAGTCCTTTATGAGAGGATAAAGGGCAGGAAAAAAACTGAGAGAACTTAAAGAGAAAAGCCCTGGAGGTGCTAAAAGAGGACCCACAAAGGAAGCCTGGAACCAGAGCTGAAGGCAACAAAACCTGGGAGCAAAGGACCAGCAGATGTGAAGACCACCAACCACGTGCCTTCCCATGTAAAGAGGAACCCCAAGTGTCAGCAGCCTGTTTTCAGAGAAAGAATCAACTCGATGCCTTAATTGGAACATTTTCATGGCCTTAGAACTGTACGCTTGCAAGCTAATCAATTCCCATTGTAAACACCAGCCCATTTCTGGTATATTGCATTCTAGAAGCTTTAGAAAACCAAAATAGCATCAAACTGGAAAGGAAGAAGTAAAACTTTCACTGTTTTGCATATACATGATCCTATATTTAGAACATCCCAACACATCTACAACAAAGCTACTAGAGCTAATAAACAAGTTCAGCAAAGTAGTAGAATACAGGATCAACATGGAAAAATCAGTATTTCTATACAGCAGGAAGGAGCAATCTGAGGAGGAAATCAAGAAAAAAATTCCATTTACAACAGCAACCAAAAGAATCAAATATCTAAGAATAAATGTAAACAAGGATGTAAGACTTGTACACAGAAAACTACAAAACATTGCTAAAAGAAATCAAAGACCTAAATAGATGGAAGGACATTCCATGTTAATGGATTAGAACATAAATGTAGTTAAGATGTCAGTTCTACTCAAATTTATTTACAGATTCAATGCAATACCCTCCTTTAAAGAAACAGAAATATTAGATGTAGGACCATAAAACTCCTAGAAGAAAATATAGGGAAATATCTTAAAGATCTTTTGGTAGGAGGTGGTTTCTTAGCTCTTACACCCAAAGCACAAGCAATTAGAGTTAGATAAACGGAATCTCCTCAAAACTGCGTACTTTCCTCCAATAGAAGGACTTTGTCAAGAAAGTAAAAAAGGCAGCCTACTCAATGGGAAGAAATATTCAGAAACCACATATCCAGAATATATAAAGAAATCCTACAACTCAAAAAAACAAAAAGACAAACAACCTGATTAAAAAATAAGCAAAAGACATGGATAGACACTCTTGCCAAGAGGAAATACAGATGATTAAAAGGCTTATGAAAAGATGCTCAACTTCACTAGCTATTAGGAAAATGCAGTTCAAACCACAATAGGATACCATTTCACACCAACTAGAATGGCCATTATAAAAATTAAAAAAAAAAAAAAAACAGAAAACTACAAGTGCTGAAGAATGTGCAGAAATAGGTGAGCATACTGACTGTTGGTGGGAATGTAGAATGGTGTAGCCACTCTGGAAAACAGTTTTAGCAGTTCCTCAGGAAGCTTTGTGTAGAATTGCCATATGATCCAGCAGTCCTGTGACTAGGCATATATCAGAAGAACTGAAAGCAAGAACACGAATAGACATTTGCACACTGATGTTTATAGCAGATTTATTGACAATTGCCAGTAGTTGTCAACAGCACAAATTTGCATCAGCTGATGAATGGATAAACAAACTGTGGTATATGCATATGATGGAATATTATGCTACTGTAAGAAGATGTGGTGGTTAGGTTCAGGTGTCAACTTGACCAGGAGATGGTGCCAAGTTCTATTGCTATGAACTTGAATCATTAGCATATGAAACTCATCTATGGCTGATTGATTACATGTGCAGTCGGCTAAAGGGAGTGCCTTCTGCAATGAGTGATATTTAATTTAAATAGCTGGTGGTTTCAAAGAGAGAGGTTAGAAGAGACCTCAATGCAGCACAACCTGAGCAGCTCAGTATACCTCATCTCAGCACTCGCAGCTCAGCCCAGATGTTTTTAGAGAAACAGAAAGGAATCGCCCTGGGGAGAGCAGTTGGAACCTAGAAGCCAGGAGAAAAGGCCAGCAGACATCACCCTGTGCCTTCCTGTATAACAGAGAACTTCAGATGAAAGTTAGCTGCCTTTCCTCTGAAGAACTATACATTTTTAACTAAATAAATCACCTTTTATTAAAAACTGATCCATTTCAGGTATGTTGCATTCTGGCAGCTTTGGTAGAATAAAACAGGACTGAAGTCATGACACATGCAACAACATGGATGAACCTTGAGAACATTGTGTTGCATGAAATAAGCCAGAAAGAAAAGGATAAATATTGTATGGTCTCACGAATATGAACTAATTATAATGAGCAAATTCTGGGAATTAAATTTGAGAGCGTAGGTTATCAGGAGATAGAAGAATGCTTAAGGAGTACAGAATGTTTAATAAAGTTGGTTGTAAATGTTCGGAAATGTACAGAACAATGCTGGGTGATGTAGCACAATACTGTAGGTGTAATTAACAATGCTGAGTGTGAGTATGGTTGAAAGAGGAAGGCTAGGGTTGTATATGTCACCAGAAGGAAAGTTAGAGGATAAAACCTGGGACTGTATAACTTAGCAAACTCTGAAGTGGACAATGACTATGGTTAATTATACAAATATAAGAAAGTTCTTACATGAACTAGAACAAAAGTACATCACTGTTACACAATGTTAATAATAGGATGGTATATGGAAAAATATACAGTTAATTCAAACTAAAGTCTATGATTAACAGTAACATTGTAATATTCTTTTATTAGTTGTAGCAAAGGCACCATCCCAAAGCAAAATGTCAATTAAAAGGAGGAGTATGAGGTATGGGATTTTTTTCCCAGAAGAAACAAAAATGTTCTCATATTGATTGTGGTAGTGAATGCATAACTATGTGATTATACTAAGAGCCGTTGATTGTACACTTAGGATGGATTGTATGGTGTGTGAACAAAACTGTTAAAAACAAAAACAAAACAAAATGTGTACTCATGAAGGTGTACTTTATATTTCATGTTGAGATGATTCTATGTGAAAATTATTACAGGAGCAATTAGTTAGAGACCTTCAAATGAAGCCCACGGAATTTGTTTCCTTTATTTTAAACTATTTTAAGTTTAGTTAAGAAAGTGATTCTAGTGATACCCACACGTTCTAAAATACTTAGTTAAGGATAAAAATAATCATACAAATGTACAAATATTAACATTTAAATACACAAATTATTTACTTCCTAAATTTGTTTATGGTAAAATAAGACATTAAGGCTAAACTGTGTCCAGTAATAGCCTTTAATCCTTGTGTATACTAAAAGTTATAAAGTTTCTTAAAATGACCGCAAGCTTTTAATTTCTCATTTTAAATAATTATAGATAATATGTATTTAGAGCTCATTACATGCTAGACACAGTGTTAACTGCATGGTATCATCTCAGTCAAACATCAAGTCATACGCATTTTTAAAATATTTATGAGAAAATAAGTTAAGTGGTTTGGGGAACTTTTCTTAAAATAATGGTTTTTAAATATTCCTGATTAAACTATTTCTGGAATCATTTTGTATTGTGCAGTAGAATAGAGATAATCTGCTGAGTCAGACCTTAAAATGGAAATAATCTAAATGCTATGGAGCATTATTAAGAGTACACAGCATGGACAGCAGAAACCACACCTTAGCTGAGTTTCATAACAGACCCCTTACTTTCCTTGTGCAAGGAACAGAAGCTGATCTAAGATGCAGCATCAGAAGCTGCAATTCTAAAATTCTGGTTTACACCTTCTCTGTATATTTTTCATCAAAAAAGAGAAAACTATAGAGTTGTTTTTGCCTAAAGAGGGTGATAGTAATAGAGATAAAATTAGGTATCAATTTTCTTCACTTTCCAAGATTGTATTCTTTATTCTTTCCATTCAGTAACTTTTCTAATCATTACATTGGTCTGTGTGTGGTCTGGTGTAGTTCAGTACTTTTAATACCCTGATCTAACCATGAAGATTTAGGGCAAGACCTGTATTTATTCCTAAATATTCTAGGGGGCCATGTAATCAGGGTAACAAGTGAAAAATTAGGCAGAGTCCTGCAAAAAAGTAATTCAGCCTTTTATCTGTCAGTTTTTGTCCTTTGAGGAAAAACATATTGACTACAGCTCTTTACATGAATGCCTTTTTTGGAAGTGTGAAGGGAGAGAAAAGGGGAGGGGAAGTACCAAGAAATAAGCAAAAACAAGGAAGCATGATTAACTGTAAACAAAGAAAGCACACATTTTATAGGCCACCAAGAATTTTTATGCTTCTAAAATTTTAAGAAATGCAAAAGAAGTACTTTCTTCAACTTTTTAAATATATCACTTTTCAGTCATTGAGTAACCAAAAGATAGCTATGCATTATGTTACTGATTTAACATAAGTGCCCTTCTTTCCGTTATTTTAATTGTATTTTACTTTAGTTAATTCCCTTTTAGTTTATTACTTTAATTATAACTTTTAAAAACTTTCCAAATACCCCTTTGTTTACTTCAAAACTTGGATGTATTTAGACTTAAAATTTGCTTATGAATAGCTTATATGCAAAATAGATTAAAAGAAAGCATTCAGATGAGTATTGTTTGTTCTTATCCTAATTTAACATTTAAATAAAAGTAACTGAAAAATTAGTTCCATATCAAGGATTTTGTCCTCAGACAATAAATATATAGTCAATGTTTATAGAACTTTTTGTGAGTTTTGTAGGCTTGCGTTGATTGTGGTCTTATAATCTTTTAAAAACATATATAAATAAAAATGAATTCTTTGAACCATGAGATACTAATAATTATAGCCTTATCATATTTTTTAAAAACTGATTTAACTGTATTTGATTTACTATTCTTAAAAAAAGAAGTTAAAATAAAACTTTTAAGAAGTTAGGAACATCTTTTATCAATTTATATACTTGTTTGTTTCCAATGTCTTAAGACAGTAGAAGAACAGTCATCAACAAAGAATAAGGAAATCATATGGAAAATACTAAGCCACATATCTTACATTTATAGTATTCAAAATGTTAATTGTATATAGTTACAAATCAGTTACCTTTCAAACACTCAGCCCTTAGGCTGTGTCTGCATAAAGCCACTGGCTTGAATGTTAGATGTGATCCAAACCAATTTTTTTGACGCCCACAGCAACAAAAGTTATCAAAAGCAGATAAATATTTTTGTGGATAAATTATTCTATGTCATATCATGATTTAGTACTCCTACCTTGCTCTCTTCTGAATGGAAAACTAATCTTGGCTTGACCTTAAACATTTATTATTCAGTACCAGTTTTATGTGCCTGGACTAATCTCATAAATTTATTATAAGGAGTAAATTAAATGGTATAAAGCATAGGACCTAGTACGTTCAATAAATGCTAGCATAAAAAAGGAGTCAACTTCTAGTTAACTATGGATGGTACATGGACTTATTATAACCTTCTCAAAATAATAAATGGCATCAAAATAAATAACATCAAAATAATTTTCTCCTCCATGCCCTATCCAAACCATATAAGGCAGGAAATTACTTCTTTGCCATTCTGGCACAATTTTGAGGGTTTATTCTCTGGAAAGGTTTAATAAAACTTTTTGAATGGATTGTATGGTATGTGAATAAAACTAAAAAAAACAAAAAAGGAACTCTGGTTTTAGAGACCACAGGCATAAGAGCAACCAACATTCAATTCTTAGACATTTCAGAAAGAACCTTGAAAACAAATGGAAAGAAATTGTCAAAATAATTTAAGAAATTTTCCCTGCAAGTGTCCAACAAAATATATGAAAGACAAAGAAGCCCCTCACCAAGGTACTCCGTAATGAAATTCCAGAATTACAGGTATAAAGAGAAAAATATTTAAACTTCTGAGAGGGATTAAAAAAGTGAACTACATAAAAGTTTAAAAATCAAAATACAACTGACAATCATATATCTAGAAATAAATCTAATGAAGAATGTAAAGGACTTTTATAAAAAGCTTTGCCAAAAGAAATTTTTTTTTTTTTAACATGGACAGGCACCAGGAATCGAACCCGGGTCCTCTGGGCCACCGTGGCCCGCCCCAAAAGAAGTTTTTAAAGACCTAAATAATAGAAGGGTTTCCATGTACATGGGTTGGAAGACTAAATATTGTTAAAATGTCAGTTCTACCCATAGTAATGTACACATTTAGTGCAATCCCAATCAAAATTCTAACACCCTTCTTTGCAGACATGGAAAAGTCAATCACCAAATATATAGAGAAGGATATGAGGCCCTAAACAGCCAAAGCCATCTTGAATAAGGAGACTGATGTTGGAGGACTCACACCTTTTTCCCCCCAGAGAATGCTACATGCACCATGACCTATAGGCACAGGCACACAGTGACATACATCCATTGCAGAGGTTCCCCTCCTTCCGTCTTTACTGGTCACAGACTTTCACCCACAGAACCCCATATTCCAAAATCCCCATGCACAGTGAAATCCACCCCCACTCCCAGTCTCCCTTATTCCCTCTGCCCTCCACCACCATCTCCCAGATTGGCCCTGTGCATCTGTACCCCACCCCACCACCCCTACCCATGCTCAAGCATTTCCTGGCCCTCAGTCTCAGGCCTTTCTTTCTCCCTTCCTTCCTTCCTTCCTTCTTCCCTCCCTCCCTCCCTCCCTCCCTTCCATATCCATTGCTCTATTTGTCTGTCCTTGTGCCAGGACCATGCTGTTTGTTTGCTATGGCTTTTATAAAAAGTTTTAAGATTCCTTGTGAAATGACTATAATAGTAATAAGATGTACCCTTCTTCCTGGAACAAGTAATGTTCTTCCTGGAACAAATCACATCCAACAGTTTATTGGATGTGATTTTCACATTTAACATAATCATGGCTCTTTTCCTCAAAAAATAAAAGAGAGAAGAGAGAGAGAGAAAGAGAGAGGGAGGGAGGAAAGTTGCCATTCCAACTACTAGAATGGCTACTATTTTAAAAATGCAGTCATATGGTAATTCTATACTCAACTTTATGAGGAACTGTCTGCTACAGTAGCTGCACCATTTTACATTCCTACCAACAATGAATGGATGTTCCTGTTTCTCCACATCCTCTCTAACAGTTCTTTTGGAACTTCAGAGAATTGTTTTTGCTGAATTTGTATGGGTCCTGCCCCATTGCAGGAGAAATAAAAAGCAAAGGAATAAGGGTTAAATTAGAATACTTATTCTCTACAAACCCGATTTCATTCCTGGAGCTGTTTTGCTCAGATCTTTATAACAAGCACATGAAGTTATAGATTTTGTAGATTTTTGCAGCTTAGCTTGGCTGTTTTGAGTGTTAGACGTCCCTGTCATGAGTGTCATAGAACTATAAGGACCGTATAGCATGTGATCTAGGCTCCTTGACTTAACAAAATTCTCAAGTTAGTGCCATTGATGTGAGATAGATAATCATTCTAGGTTCAATGAGGATGAAGATGTCTTGGATTCCTAGCATTTCATTCCTAGTGAGTTGGGGGGAAAATAGTCTCACTTCCCTGCAGTTTAAACACATTTCTCTTTGTCCTTTCTTTATACATACGAGGCAGGCCTGGACGTATAAGGATGTACCTTTATTTATATGTCAGATGTCTGGAGATTGTGGTTTTAAAGGCATTTAGGATCCTTGATTTCATTATTTAAACAGACCATTTTCTAACATTTCCAATAATGAAACTATACCCATGTTACATAAAAAAGGAAATATCCAGATATTTCATTATTTTTTAAATATATTCATGAATAGCATTTTACACTATTAAGCCTTTAGGAATCAACTTTAAAGGCCCTACTTAATATTCTTTCTCAATTGATCTTAATTTTTTAAATCCAAATAACTCCTAAAACTGTAAAATATAAGCTATAAACTGGGAAATATCCAATTAGAAAACAGAGCTTTATATTGTTCTAGGAAAAAAAAATCTACTGGAAAAGAACAAAGCTAGAGCCTTGTCATGCTGCAAACCTTTTGCCTTATAACAGAAATTAATTTGCCATTTTATGGTCCAGTATGTTACAAGGCAGTCTTCATGATGTCAGGAACCTTTTTGTTCACTGCAGTCTCCCCAAAGCATAGTATAGGACTGGATGCATAAAGATGGTCAATAAATATTTGTTAAATGTTGGCAATCCATTTTCCTCTCCCTGATTTTCAGGTTCCTCTATATGATATAAATTAATTGAAGCAGACAAAGTCAGTGGTCCTTTCTGGTATAAAAAAATATATGAAATCAATAGATATAATGGAGCTCTCTGTGCCAGAATTATAAAATGTACTTATTTTGAAAGTTCTCCATAAGCAGTTATTGGAAATTTATGTGTATATCTATAAAATATCAAAAGTTGTTATAAAAAAATAGAATATATAGGTATTTATGAAAAAAGGTTATTAATGTCTAAATGAGTTCCCTCATTCACACACAATTCTTATTGGCTTATAGGCACTGTCTGGAGCTATATTTGAGAATTTTCCAGACCAGGGTCTCAAGTTCACTAACCTATTGCCAGTAATGCTTTCAGTCAGATCCTGTAGGCAACTACAGCAATCTTGATTGGGCCATCTAACATCTAGGCTTACATGCTAACTTTATTCTCTGTTGCATCAAAAAATAGACAGTACATATGATGGGATTTGAACTAACTCTTGAAATCACTTGCTTTTTATCGTTCCAGCCATAATCTTTAATAATTATATGGTTGGTTCTTGTTGAATTATTGATGTTTAAAATAACCGAAGACAAATAATTAATTCAATTTATATTTTTTGCTTTAAAATATACTATTTTGAGCTCACATTTTTAACAGCGTTTTTTCTATTCTTTGCAGATTATGGTACTACTAGATAATAATACTGTTTGCAACCCAAGGGAAATTGATTATTTCTGCTTTAAGTTGCCTGTTTTTTACATCAAGGATCAGTAAACTATGACCCGCAGACTAAATCTTGCCTGCTAACTGCTTTTCTAAATAAAATTTAATTGGAACATAGCCATGCCCATTTGTTTTTGTATTATCTATGGCTACTTTTGTGCTACAACAATAAAAATGAATATTTGCAACAGAGAACATATGCACTGAAATGTCTAAAATATTAACTACCTAGACCTTTACAGAAAAATATTGCTGACCCCTGTTTTAGATCAACACTGTTCAGTAGAGCTTTCTGCAGTGGTGAAAATTTTTTTTTTTATGTATGCTCTATTCAACACAATAGCCACTATCCAGATGTGGCTATGCTCACAATTAAAATCTGGTTATTATAACAAAGGAATTGACATTTTAATTTAATTTAATTAATTTTAATATTAAATGGCCATATATAGATAATAGCTGCCATTGGACAGCACGGCTCTAGATGAGGAAAACAAGTGCTAAAGCAGCACACAGATATGATCTCCTTACATTGAGACTTAAGTATCAGCTGGACAGGGGTGGCAGATAAAAAACTAGGACTAGAAGTTCAACCAGGCAGATCTGAATCAGACAAAGAGTCACATCTCAGTGTAATCAGCACTAGAAAGTATAGGTAGGCATTTACTCCAGATTGGAGTTAAGTATACTATGGCATCAGCTAGGAAGTATCAGACAGATCATCTAAGTATAGACTGGCAGGTCTGGAGTTGCAGAGGTCGTGGACATCATGAATTTGCAGCCATGTACAAAGCTAAATAATAATGTGAGTCCTAGCCCTTCCACAGAAACCTGTCTGCTTCTTTTATTTTATAAGCTGCCCATTTGAATTCAGAGGTCCTGGACCTAGATGTATTATTTGAAAGGATATTGGAAAGCCAGGGGTGTTACGACACTGGTTAATGCAGATAAAGAAGGAACTTGTTGACAACTACAGTTAAAATATTATAAATTGAACGTTTAAGTTCCATAGCTAAGTCAGGTGATAAACACTGCTGCATGGAGGTAATCATAGAAAAATTTTCTCTAAGGAAATGATTTTTTTTTTTTTTTTTTTTTTTGCATGGGCAGGCTCTGGGAATTGAACCTGGGTCTCTGGCATGGCAGGCAAGAATTCTGCCACTGAGCCACCATTGCACCACCCAAGAAAATGATTTTGAAGCCTATATTTTAAAGTAGAAAGTGCTGCAAACCATGAGGAATCAAGAATTCTCATTTTTTAGAATAATACACAAAGGTTTTAAAGATAAAACCTAAATTATTAGAGCTTTTGCAGAAAAAAGCAAAAATGTAGTAAGAAGGAAGGTATAGGGAAAAATAAGTCAGCTGGGCTTTGAAGAACAGATTCAAGTTCAATAATAGGGAACTATTATAGATCTTGGAACAAGAATTGTGGAAATTATATTTGAGTTACACCATTTGAGCAGTTAAATATAGGAAAGATCACAATTTGCAAACATTGAAATTTAGTAACCAATAAGCAAAAACCTTGGATTAGGATGAATACTATAGAAGTAGAAAGCAAATTCAAGGCCCTGAGTGTGTTAAAACAAGCAAAAAAAAATCCATAGATGTTGGTAAAAATATAATAGAGCAAAGAAAGAAAAGTAGGTTTGCGTGTTAGTGTCATTAATAGCAATGAGAAATCAGGTAGAGATTCGTTTGTGGAATCAAAGATGAGGCAATTGAGATGACATGTAATGTTTAAGGTGTATATTTTAATGTTCAGTCTCAAAATATAAAATGCTTAAAATGCAAAAGCATGATGAATTTTAATATGTTAGGAAAATTTTTCACTTGTAAACATTTGATGCAAGTATAATATATTTAGTTTGTGTTGAATAATAGAAATAATATTAATAAACTGAAGCTATAACTGAGTTGCTGTTGTAGTAGAATAATAACAGTGACTTTCAGCAAAATGTTTTACCAAGTTACAAAAAAAAATCTACAAATTGTTATTACCATACCTTTAACATATAGTTAGGAAAATTAACTTTCTATACCCATGAAACTATTGATGAGACTTAAAGTATTCCTTCATCATTTCTTGTATTTTTTACAATACAATTAAATGTGTACTACTTTCTTTGTAATATAAAGTGTACCACTATTTCGTGTTATTTTAATCACTGCAAGGAATATTTAACTCATTTTAATGAATAATGAATTAGAACTTCCATTTATTTTCAGAGATTAAGAAATTAAAGAATTTCTTAGAATACAGTACCAACTTTTTTTTAACACTAAAGGTCTTAGAAATATTTTGTGATATTTGTTTCCTGATTCTAGTATTGTTTTTACATGAAATCTACTAATACTGAGCACATACCCTTGTGGAACTAGACTGCCAAACTGCTAATCTGTTTTTTGAACTTGTGTGGTTAAAGAGGAGTTTCTTCATTCTTTCTGGTAGCAGTAGGCAAAAATTAGAAGTAAGCTAATGAGTAACGCATACCCTAGTATGAATTACTTTAATTAGTTAATAAGATTGCTTTCATTTTAGAGATCATTTTGGAGCATTGGCTACATCAGAACTGGACAGGCCATAGTGAGGTAACAATGATACTTTCAATCCCAGAGAACTCACTGCATGGGAGTCCAAGGCATACTAGGCAGTGCTAGCATTGCTAGTGAGGGTACTAGTTTAGGTGAGAGAAATTAGAAAATCAGGTGAATGAAACATCAAAGGTAAAGTTTTCCTGCTAAATATGATGATATAACCATGACATAAATTCCAGATCTTTATAATATTTTTGTAGTGATTCTGAAAAAAATGATTAAAATGTCTAATTCTTCTATGTCTTTATATTCCATTTTCTTTCATTTCCTGGTTAATGTGTTTATAAACTGTCATTGTGGAGAGTGTTATAGATACAGATTATTTATATTTACTGTGGATAAAACATTGATTAATTGGCAAAACTCTTTAGGGATTCATGTTTATCCTGATCCTATCTTTTTTTTTCTTCAATCAGTTTTTTCTTTGTTAGAGAAATTGGAGATTTACAGAACAATCATGCGTAAAATACAGCATCAGTTTTTTTTAATGGAGAAAATGTATTCTAATCCTGTCTTAAGATGAGTAAAATTATCTGTATTTGTAGCGTGCATTACACTTTTCAAATCACCACCATTTTTCATTTAAGCAAATAAAAAGTTACTTGACAATACTGCCTCCAGGTTCTGTCTCTATATTGAGTCCACAAAAATTGACGTGTAGCCTATATTATTTTCCACCCTGATTTCATGTATTTTAGACTGTGATTGAAATTTATTTTATTTGAAAAATCATCAGTACACATAATTTTCTGACGCTATTCCAGTTCTTGGAAAATATGTTCATGCCTGCTGAACATTTTAAATTCCTTTCTGAGTAGACACATCATCTTGTAACCATCCCCAACCCCCACTCACCCCAAGATTTCTTTTAAATGGTTCACAGTTAAATTTAAATTTCTATATTTAGATAGAATTATGTTTATATGCCAACCGTGGGTATCCAGGAAATTCATTGGGAAGGCTGACACATAGGGAGTTTATAGTCTATTCTGTAGTCTGTATATTTAGAGAAGGTTTGAAGCTTAGCAAAATCGCTTAAACATTCAAGAATTTCTTTAGCACAAATATACTATTTGATTTCATATAATTGTTAAGATAACAATGTGTCACTTTTAAAGATTAGTTCTCAGGAATGTGTCTTAGATTTAATCCTTTCAAAGAAGGATGCATTCAGGAACAGCTTTTATATGTAAATATTTTTACAGTATTTCAGGTTGGATAGAGTTGGTTTGTTGCAATCAGCGTAGTTTGATCAAATTTGGAAGAAGTTAGGGATACATTTTTGTGTGTTTTCTCTAGCATCTTTATGTTTTTCAGATGGATGTATTTTATGTTCCTTCCAACTAATCAGAATAAGAAACTGATTTTGCCTGTGCCAAAAAATAGAACTATCATTTTTCACATTCTTTTATTTTCCGAGTCATTTTCAAGTAAGATTGTGTTTCTAGGACTTCTGAATTCCTGAAAACTCTTGACTTTGTAGATATAAGAGCCCAGTTGAACATTTCAAGGGGAATCTAACTTTTCATGCAGTATGTTTTGTGTTGTACATTCCAGATACAGTTAAGTTTTTGTGTGCATGTGATTAGTGTGGAAAGAAATTAATGCAGTCCAGTATTATGATTTATGGACTGAATCCTTTACCCACTGAAGACTTGCCAAAACTGAAAGTATTTTTTTCCTTTGGATATTAGAAACAGCTACTGTTTTTGTTGATCTTTTAAAGTTCTGAATGGGCCTATTTCAAATCATACCAGCATGGGAGCACAGATTAATAATATACTTATTCAACCAGTGATACTGAGTGAAACCATTGCTCACATGGGTTTGAAGGATAAAATTTCATAAAATTATTTTCAGGTGCATTTATTCATTTCTGGAAGCAATGCATGATTTTTATTTTGCATGAAAGAAATCAAGGATTTCTGTTTATTGTATCAGTTACAGGTGGGCTCATAATTTAATTGCATTTTTTATATCCTAAAACATAAAACATTTTGCTTTTAAAAGTAGTAATGAGATTGCTGGATTATTCCCAACGGTGTTTCATTCTTAGTATCTTTATGCCTCTTGAGACATCATGACTGTAGAGTATTTAACTTTTTAAATTTCCTTTTTTGTTAGTTACAACAGGCTGCTGAAGTTTCTCAGTTACGTGGAGCAAGAGTAATCTCTGCTGAAGATCTTCTGTTTTTGATTCGTAAAGATAAGGTAATATAAAACAATTTCCTTGCATTAAAATGCCATACTTTGTGTTTAATTGCACTTATATAAGAAAACTGTGTATCTTTGGTATATAGCTTTTAAATCTGAATTATAGCTATTGAATGGTGCTGTAGTCATCATCGTTTGCACAATGAAATGTTTTTACTGTAAGAGAACTGATATTTATTTTTATGTGGAAATGGGCACTTACATAAAAACTGTGATAACTAATCCTCGCTGTTTAGGATAACTAATCCTCAGTGTTTTCTAAAGAAAGAGAGCCAACACGAGGTATATCTATGGATAGATTAGATATAGATTGGATATAGATATGGATGATGTAGATATAAAGAGATTTATTATAAGGAATTAGCTCACGTGACCATGGCGGAGTGGCAACTCTGAATTCCATAGGCATGCCACAAGCTGGAAACTTTAGTAAAGGCCTGTGTTAAAGACCTTGGTCCAATGCCACAGGGCAAGCTGGCTCCCTGGCAATTCCAGCAAAAGCCAATGCTGAAATTTTTCTGACCTCCAAATTCTTCAGTTCTGGCTCTCCACATGGCTAAGGGCATTTCTTTCTGTTGATTGTAGATGCAATCAGCTGATCATAGATATAAATTCCATCTATGAAATACTCTCACTGAAATAAACACACTAGTGCTTGACTAGACAACAGGACATCATAAACTAGCCAAGATGGCATATAAATTAGCCATCACACTCATTTATCCTTAGACGTCTATTTAGTCATCTAACTACATAATTTTCATTGCTACGTCATATTCACTAAATATTGACTGTGTGGTGTGTTCTGATAGATGGTATGTAACTGAGTGGTCTATTTATTTTCCTGTAATTTTATGCGCTAATGTTTCAGCATTACAGGCTTCCATAGAACAATTTTTATGTTGAAATAGAAAATATATTCTATAATATCAGCTTATGGGTAAAAGCAAATCCATTAATATGAATATCCTTCTAACATAAATATGTGCCACCATTTCTATTTATTTTAAATATAAATGTCTACTTTCCTTATTCTTTGAACTCTGGTATTAAAATCTTAAACCCACCTAATTGTGTTATAACTATCTTCTATGAGCTGCTAATTTAAAATATTCTATAATATGTTGCATGTTTTTGATAAAAGTTTCAACTCCAAATCACTTACATGTAAAAAATTATAACTTCATAACCATAGTGTACTATGGTAGATGCCATTCCAAGTAAGTAAGCAGTGCTTACTTCCTACTGTTCCACTTGCATTTCTCCCTTGTTTTTTCACTTGCCTTTTAATTGCACTTTCTCATTTCTCTTCCATGGTATTTTGTGTGCTTATGACTCTGTTTTGTTTTGTTTTGTTTTAAACAAAAGAATCCCATCTGCCCTTTTGGACGACCTTGTCAACATCCTTTCTAACATACAGTTACTAGATTACCTTCCATTATAAGTGACTAAATGTTGACTATACCTGGACTTACAGATCGAGTATGTTCTGTTCCTTATGTAATGAGATATGAGACTCAAAAGTCCTACAAACTGCACCTTGACCAGTCTGCCTTTCCGTTTTATAAATATCCAACCACTGTTAGATGGTATGAAAAATATAAAGGAAGAGAAAAAGAAATGTTTTCACTATCAAGAAGCATATGATCTAGTTTAGGAGATCTGTATTATTTAGTTGAAGAACCATTTTAAAATGTAGTAGTTCAAATTTGTGTAATTAAGTTGTAGGACTTTTGAAGTAGAGGTTTTTGTGTAGAGTGAAGCTTAGATAGTATAGCAGTCATAAGTAGAAAGGACCAAATGCATAGAAGCTAACCAGGATACTGGGTCAGTAATCAAGATATGATTAGGATGTTGGCTCTGGATATGAATAGGAATGAAGAATTCTGAGAGCGAAGATTAAGAATTTGTAAGATTTAGTGACTTCTCTATATTGGGAGGGATAAGGCAAAATAGGTATCAAATATTGTACAATATTGGTGCTATGAGGAAGGAGCCTTATTGTACTGATGGCATAAATGAGGATCTCGAACAAAGATTCTTTATAGAGATGGCTGGATAACAGTGGAGTTAATATTAGTACTTTATAAAATATCTTCAGCCAATTTTTCATTTTTACTGTCACAAGTAAACTTCTTTATAAGGTAAGTATATAAAATAGTCCATGCTGATACTTTTTTCTTTGAGGGAAAGCTTAAAATCATTTTGGGCAAGAGGGTATGGCATGGAGGATAGATATGGATACTTTGTGGAAGAAAAGGAAGTATCTTCATATAGATTATGGTGACGAATGCATGTCTGTATACTTAGTTTGGATTGTATGATGTGTGAATAAGACTGTTTAAAAATAGCAGAGAGAAACAAGGGCTAAAAAAAAAAAAACAGAAAAGAAATGTGCCTATTCACTGTCGGTAGGAAAACTGAGAGGTGCAGCCCCTTGGAGGGCGGTGTGGTGGTTCCCCTGGAGGCTCGGAGTGAGATGCCGTATGATCCTGCAACCCTGTTGCTCAGTATACACCTGGAGGAACTGAGTGTGGGCACAGGAATGGACATTTGTACACTGGTGTTTATAGTGGCAGTCTTCATGATTCACAGTGGATATAGGTGGCCTAAGGAGTATAACGACTAAGGAATAGGAGGGGGAATTATAGTGTATATATACAATGGACAACTGAGCTGCCACAGGAAGGAATGAAGTTGTGAGGCATGCGATTAGTTGAATGAACCTTAAGAACTGTGTGTTGAATGAAATGTCAGAAACAAAAGGGCAGATATTGTCATGTCTCACTCACCAAGTATACTCACCAAGTATGAGGCATACTCACCAAGTATGAAAACTTGGTGAACTGAAGTTGAGAGCATGGGTTACTGGATTGGAACCTCTTATAAAGGGTTCTATATTATAACTCTTACAGCAGTCACATATATTCAGGAGTTGTAACTGTTATTTCTAAATTTTGAGATGCTGAGCTGTTTGTTTATAACCTTGTCGTGCCCAGAAGCTTTGAGTATTTATGTGACACGTGAGACTCAGAGTTAGCACCCTGAAAGCTACGACAGTCAGCAGTACCCATACAGAAACTGTTTAAAAGGTTGAAAAAGGGATCAAATTTCGACTGGAGATATGAAGGAAACTGATCTGGATAGGACTGGGGTGGATAGGAATACAAGATAAAGGATGATATCATCCATGTTTTAAAACTTCAACTTCTATATGAGACCAAAGGGAGGGATGATTATTTGATGCAAAAATTTTATTTTCTGTAGTGCATTATCTAATTTAACTTGTATGGTCAGTTTAATTGAATACCATAATTGCATAGAATCTTGAATAGGGTATGAGATTTTTTTTTATTTGTATAAGTTAGTGTGATTCCCCAATATAACCCAGAGTAATTAGGGCAGTGAATAAAGAAATATTTACGAAGTCCCTTTTGGGGACTTGGGAGAAAGGAGGAAATATTCAACTTTTCCATTTGGAGAATTTCTGATATTCTCCCAAGCAGTGGAGACAAACCAAGTCAAAGGGCCAAAATTTATTCCTACAAAGGATAGGCTGAGCCTACTTAAAATTGTGCCTACGAGTCATCCCCAGAGAACCACTTGTTACTCAGATATGGCCTCTCTTTCAAGCCAACTTGGCAGATGAATTCACTGCTCTCCCCCGCTACGTAGGACATGACTCCCAGGGGGGTAAATTTCCCTGGCAATGTGGGACAGAACTCCTGGGATGAGCCAGGGCCTGGCATCTTGGGATTGAAAGGGCCCTCTTGGCCAAAAGGGGGAAGAAAGAAATGAGACAAAATAAAGTGTCAATGGCTGAGAGATTTCAAACAGAGCCGAGAGGTTATTCTGGAGGTTATTCTTATACATTATAGAATATCCCTTTTTGCTTTCTGGTGTGTTGGAGTGGCTAGAGGGAATTATCTGAAGATCAGGAACCAATGATATCCCTAAGTACAAACATGCAAAAAGCTACAAAGTATCATCATTTGCTTTTAAAGTTAAGCAGTTTTTGTGGTCTTATAATAAATCTTAAGAAGGCTATCATTATATCCAACTTATTCATTAGCTCTGAGTTTCAGAAAAAATAAGTTGCTAAGATTATGGCACGTTTTCCAGAAATATAACGCATAAAACAACTTTCCTATCTAAATTTAAAGACTTTCAGAGAATAGAAAATAATAAAAGGAAACTATTTGGCTTTTTAAAGCATTTGTTACAAACTCATTGTCTAGATGTATATAAGCTTTTTTAAAATAAAGGTTTGTCTTGAATGTATGCAAAATTCCATAATATCAGTGTAGTCAGCTTGATGAGAGGAGCATGGTATTTTTCACAATATTTAGAAAGAATTTATATGTTTTATAAAGTAAATTACAAAAGCAATTATTGTGATTCTGGAGCATCTGCAAATGAAAAGTGCTTTTAAAAATACTTGTTTTAGCTTTTATGTGTAATTTGATGACTGTTATATTAAGGATTGCTATATTTTCCCCAATGAATGTGGGACATAAATTTGTTAAATTTAGTTATCTTTGTGGTTTTAATGAGTAAGATGAATATAGTTATAAATATTATTATTTACTTATTTCATTTTTTTTGATAGAAAAAACTTAGAAGACTACTAAAATACATGTTTTTCCGAGACTACAAATCAAAGATTGTCAAAGGAATAGATGAGGATGATCTTCTGGAAGGTAACCAAAACGAAAACACTAACTGAAAATATTAGCTTATGCCATGTCTATTAAACAATGCATTAAGCACTGTTAATGTAGATGTTCTCAACAGAGAAGGATATATTTATAGTTAGAAATTATCCATACATTTACTTAGCAATTTAATCTTATGATTTTCTATTAATGTGACTTAATAGTAATCCAATATTTCATTTCTTTCTTTCAAGAAAGGTCCTGCTTTACATCAGAGTATCATGAAATTAAAAAACTTCAGTTGATTCAAAACAACTGATTTTAGCAACCATAATTTTTCTACTGTGGATGTAAGGAGTCAAAACTATTCGATATTTTGGAATTGACACATGGGTTTTTGTTAATATCAAAGGTATCTGATGTGGGTTTTTTTTTTTTTAAGTAAAGTCACCTCCTTTTTAAGTGACTTTGTGCAGTATGAAATCTAACAAAAAGCATAACACAGAGTAGAAAATTTTCTTTATCTTATCTACCAACTCAATTCCCCATTTTAGGATATATATAGAAAAAATAATTCATGGTATACAATCAAACAGTACAGGCCCAAAATAGGTATGTACTAAATAATATTTATTAAATCAAAATAAATACGCGTTTTTAAAAGAAATAACTCATGTTTTTATATTGATTACAGACATTAAATATGGCATCCATTGCTTGTAGTATATTGATAAAGTAGCTAAACCAGCTCCACTAGAGTGGTTCTATTTAGAACCACCTGGAGAATCAACAAACTCTGAAAGAGAACTGCATGCTTTCATTTACCCTCAGTAAATCAGAAAGTGAAATAGCTTTGTGAAAGAAAGGTTTCTGATCAAAGGTATTTCTCAATGACACCCTGCAATTTTGAATTGTAATATTCCTGCAATTCTCTTTTAATGCCTGGAGAATAGTTCTCCAGATGAATTTACATGATTCCTTTTATGGACGGCATAAAAAATTCAGACTTGGAGTAAAACAGACCTGAATGCAAGTTAATCTCACTTGCCTACTTTCTCTGTGTGACCTTGAAGGTCACATTCCTCATTTATTAGAGGGAAATTATACACTTACTATCCTTGTGGAGTTGCAACAAAGTGTATGAAAAGAAGCTAAAACATTCTTGTCCTTGAATACATGCTGACTGTTAACACCATGGTTTGAGCACCAAGAAGCTCAGAGTGGTAAGACAGTATATATACATTGTGCTAACACCATTGTATTTGTTTTATACCCTCTCTTTATTGGTTTCAAATCTCAGATTTTTATAATAAATTAATTTTCTAACTTGGTATGTTATGTATGAAGCACATTGAAACTTTTAATACGGTCTATATAAAGTATAAAATAAAATATCTGGAAAGCACACATCTATTTTTGAGCTAGGATTTCTAGAATGGTGAAATGAGGATCTCGGCAGACTCCTTCCTTAGAGTAACAACCATTTAACTGGTGAAACTATTAAATTATTATTTCAAGTGTTTAAACACTTTAAATTATCATTTAAAGTGTTTGCTGTATGTCTAAGGACATAGAGAAAATGGACAAACATGCAGTCAACAAAGTCTACTAAATCTCAGCTGGAAAGCAAGAGTTTGTTGCATTTGAGTCATGACCCACTCCCATTGTTCCCAATATCCCAGCTTGGTATGACAGATGCTCTTATCTCGGCAAGTGTGGTCAAGAACACTGGGCTTCCTGTCCCCCCCCCCATTTCTCTAATGCACCAGTTTCACCTCAGGAGTGACAAGAGCCTGGCATCTCTCATCTTCTCCAGCTGCATGTTGCAAAAGCTTTATTCCAGGCAGGAATAGCTGAGAGAACTGAGGCCCCCTTCTCTCACTCAGTCTCCACCCATAGGGCAAAGCAACGCATACTAGGCTGAGAATACTGGTCCTCTGTTGCTTCCACTTTGGCCTGCTCATAAGGAGGGAAGTTTCACACCAGAAAGAAGAAACCTAGAAGACTAGAGCTACACCCCTATCCATCTCCTCACTCTTAAAAATTGAGGAGTCTCCTAGGGCAGGCCACAATGGCTCAGTGGCAGAGTTCTTGCCTGCCATGCCGGAGACCCGGGTTTGGTTCCTGGTGCCTGCCCATAAAAAAATAAATAAATAAATAAATAAAAATTGAGCAGTCTCTCTGGGAGAGGCTTATCATGTTCGCTGTACCCAGCTCCAGCACAGTGACACAGAGGACTGATCCAGACGGAGAGGCAAGTCTCTGTACTGCCTCTGCAGCTCTGCAGCTCTGCAAAGAGCTCTGCAGCTCTTCCTTTGTACTATTTGGAACAAAGCATGTGGAATTTCTTACCTAAGAACCTCAAAAAAAAAAACAATGCTGGTCCTGGTGGTGAACAGTTAAGCAGAGGCTTGATAATAGTAGTATCAAATGAAATGAGTCAGCTAGAAGTTCAACAGAAGAAACCAGAGAAAGAGACAGCTAAGAAGAACCCTCCTGAGGTCAGATCAAAACTCAAAGATTGGCAACACCCTGATTAATTAGATCAGACCCGGAGCATTTTATGCCCAAGAGTATTGTAACAAAAATAGAGCAATTGGCTAGTGGAATCTAATAGCTGGGCATTATACCAATAGAATCAGGTCAACCAGAAATTTAATGGGAAGCTCAGAAACAGAGTCAAAGGGAACCTGACAAAAACCATAGTCAGCCATGGTGGTTGGAAAACTGCAAATATTCAAGGCTGTCCAATGAGGAGTAACATTAGAGGCTGCACAATGTGAGGGAAATAGACTTCGTTGAACTAGTCCAACTATATCACTAAACAAATTCCAAACCAAATAAGCAGACAGCACCAAAAAGTCCCAAGAGTTGGAAAAGAATCATTATCTAGTGTTGTTATATTATCTAAAATGTCCATTTTTTAGCAAAAAAAAAAAAAAGAATACTAGACATGCAATGAAAGAGGAAGTGTGACCCATATTGGGGGGGCATTCTATTGATATTGAGTTAAAGGGCACCCAGATATTGGACTTAGCACACAAAAACTTCAAAGTAGCTATTATAAATATGTTCAAAGAACTAAAAGGAAGCCAGTTTTAAAAAATAAAAGAAAATTAGGATGACAGTGCCTCATGATATAGAGAATATCAATAAAAAGATGGTATAAAAAAGGACCAAGTGGTAATTCTGGACTTTAAAAGTACAATAACCAAAATGAAAAAATTAAGTAGAAGAATTCAACTAGATCTGAACTGGCAGAATAAAGAATTTGCTAATAAATCTGAAGAACAGAAAGACAAGAAAAAGAAAAAGAAAAAAAAACCAGAGTCTCAGAGAGCTGTGGGATACCATTAAGTGCACCAAAACTTATGCATAATGTAAGTACCAGAGGGAGAGAAGAGAAAGTTGCAGAAAAAAATATGCAAATAAAAAATGGCTGAAGGGCGGGCCACGGTGGCTCAGCAGGTAAGAATGCTTGCCTGCCATGCCCAAGGACCCAGGTTCGATTCCCGGTGCCTGCCCATGTTAAAAAAAAAAAAATGGCTGAAAACTCCCCAAATTTGATGAAAAATCATACTCTGCAAGCAGCTCAGCAAGCTAACAGTAGGATAAACATGAAGAGATACTTAGTCAGATACATTATAGTAAAAACATAAATGTTAACAGCCAAAGTCAAAGAGAATGTTATGGAAAGAGCATGAGAAAAACATCTCATCATATGCAGGGGAATCCCAATAAGATTAATAGTTGACTTCTCATCAGAAGCAACAGAGATCAGAAGTCAGTGGAGTAGTATATTCAGAGTATTTAAAGATAGAAACTGTCAGCCAAAAAGCCTAGATCTAGCAAAACTATCTTTCAAAAATTAAGGTGATATAAAGACATTCTACAATAAACAAAAAGGAAAACTTGTTGCTAGCAGACCTACTTTATTGCAAATACCAGAGGATGTCTTTCAGGCTGAAAACAAGTGGCACAACAGTAATCTGAATCCACACACATAAATCAGAGTACCTGTAAGCATGATTATGTAGGTGTGGTAGTTAGATTCAGTTGTCAACTTGGCCAGG
>PVIY010008790.1:0-75312 GCA_004026745.1 Myrmecophaga tridactyla | reverse complement strand
ATGTTTTCCCTAAGTTCAGTGGCATATCTATTTTTTTATGATTTGCTGTCATTTCTATGAATAATTAATTTATTGCTGGTTGTTGATGGGTGGAAACGTCTGCCGGGAATCTCCCTACCGCCTTCTCACATGCTGCTTTAGTTTCCCAGGCTGCGGAAGCAAATACCATGCAAAGGGTTGGCTTAAAACAATGGACATGTATTAGCCCCCCCCAGTTTCGAGGCTAAGAGAAAGTCCAAATCAAGGCATCCTCCAGGCGAAGACAGCCATCCCGGGGCTGCTCCAGATGTCCTCGGTCCCGCGTTCCTGTGGCACGGCAACGCACAGGGAGGTCTCTCCTGGCCTCGCGCGTCCTTTCTGGGTTCCACTGCCTTCAGCGTCTGGGGGCTCCCTCTGGGGCCCCATCTCCACCTGTCTGAATTTCACCCCACTTCTAAAGGACCCCAGGATCTGGATTACGACCATCTTGATGGAAGCGGCCACAATGCACTGAAGTAACCATGAAGTCCTGCCTATTCTGGGTTCACACCTCCTGGAACGGATTAGGTTTAAGAACATGGTTTTCTGGGACACGCACAGCTCCAAACCACCGCAGGTGCCAGTTCACCCACTGTCAGGACACGACGGCGAAGGGCCCGAGCTTAGGCTGTGATGTCTGTGAACAGTGGCGGAGAGAGGAGGAGGGAAATGTGTGAAGCCAGGATCTAGCCTGTAGACAACTCTTTCAAATCTCAGACATCATATATGTAAGCTACATAATAGGGGGTAACCAAAACTGTAATAATTCGTAAACATCAATGATTTTAGTAATAACTAGAGAGAAAGCTAAAAGAAACTTTCCTAACAGAGTAATTACAAAATCTTCGGCTGAAGAAGAGGCAATCAAAAAAGATAAAGCCAACATATTTTTAAAAAATAGTACTACAGAGGTGTTTCAATCAGTAAATTAAAAAAATCATCAGACTTTTTAGAAGATTTTTGTGGTGTTTGTCATATGTCAACTTTTAAGAATTTGTTGATTATTGTGATTTTTCTCTTTCTAAAAAAACATGCAATATTTTCCTAGTTCCAAATTTGTAATTTTGTATTACTAGTCTTAAAAATGGGGCCACAAAACTATGGAACCTCTGGTCCTACAGAACTTGCATGTTCCCCCAGCAAGAGCACCATGTATACAGAGAGGAGGTAAAAGGATCTGAAGTTGAAAAAGCAGGTTTTGTGAAAAGACTGAAAATAGAAAGCTAAGAACTTGGACTGTACTTGATGAACACTGAGAAATCACGGAAAAAGTATAGATAGTATAGGAAAATGCTCAGAGCTGTGCTTCACGTGAACCTGTAAATATGAAAGGCAGGATTTGTTAATTAACTAGATCTTGGGAATAGAGGGAGACAGAACATCATGGTGGCAGAGTCTAAACCCAAATTAACACAGTCAGAAATGGGGGGCTTGAAAAGAAGAATTTGGTAAACTTGTGCCAACTTGGGACTTTTGTACTTCAGGATGCCTCCCATCCTGGGGATATAGTCAACAATTCAACAGCCGATTGGAAACAGTGGGAATAAAAGAACTCAAGAAATACTCAGCAAATAAAATAAAAACTAAAGGTGTAGATGTTTGCACGGTAGTAGTAAAAATAAGGTTATAAAGATATGAAATGGAAAATATCCTGGAATTTGGATCCAGAATAGTGATTGACTCAAAGTGACTAAAAGACTCAACAATAACAAAAATTTCACAACTTTGAAACATAAACCCAAAAGGTAAGTGGCATAAGATAACTCTTCTAGACTCGGGTTCCAGTCGGTGACATGTCTCTAAGTTCAAAAACCTTGAACAAATTTGCTAGCCAGGTTCCGCTGGCATTCACCGCATGCTAGCCAGGTTCTATTATCAATACACCTTAAATAGGTCACATTTCTGACTCCATTCCTTACTCAAATGGTAAGCTGCATTACAGAGAACTGTAATTCCATAATTGATTGCAAGTACTCAAAAAAAAGACAAAGACTTACTTGTCCTCTGTAAATATCTAATTTTTGACACTCAAAACTCAATTCCAAATTACTATCTGCTACAACACATATGGTTTTATTTAACTGGAAGTTAATTATCTGCCGCCTGGTAATATTTTAAGTCAATGAAATCATATACAAATATTTATTGAGTGCCCACTGTGTTTGAAACTGCATGTCCAATAAAAATATTATGTCAATAAAGTTTCCTTAAAGATTTTTCAAGAGCGTTCCTAATTTAATGCTATTATCTTGTTTCTGCTTTGAGATTCAAAATCGTTTGTGCATCTCGAAATCCGAGAACCAAGAAGCAGGCTCCTTCTTGCCTCCTGTAGCAGAGAAGTCTCTCTCCTCCTCCCCCTTGACTCCAAGCCATGCTCTCTTCTCAGACCATGCACTATCAATGATTCAACATTCTCCTAGCATTGTATTTTATCTTTGAGTCTCCATTAATCTTTGTCTCTTCTCACAAATATCTGCAGGTCTCTCCTCATTCGGAGGAAATATTTTATTTGGATTCTATTTGTTCAGAATATAGCCATGTTATCTGATATCCTTTCACCACTCTTCTGAATAACTCGTTTGTTCTTTCTTAGCTCCCATTCTTCTTGATTATATTCTTGTCCCCTACTCTCCACCAAACCTTTACCAGGGCCCCATATTCAATAGACTAAACAACTTCTCAGTTTTCATCTCCCTTAACCATCCATTCTTCAAGTTTTCCTTCTTTATATTTCATGAAATATAATCATCTGTTTTGCTCCACTCTCTCTGGTCATTCATATTCATTTTCCTTTATCTTTACTTAGGTTCATTCCCATCTCTTCATAATGAAAAATTCCAAAAATATATAAAAGTCAAAAGAATATGACTATCTTTATTCACACATGCACCACTCAGATTCACAAGGCTAGAATAGTAAGGTGGATGATAGAACACATTTCAGAGGTATTCTACTTGCGTTTGAACCTTTGGTCTGCCTTCTACTAGTCTGGTGCATTTTTGCACATTATATAACCTCCATAAGTTGGAATCAAATTCAATAAAATGGGGATAATTAAAGTGATTTTTTTCCCATGGCGTGTACGTGATAATGCACTGTACAACCACGAATGAAATTTCTATTATAAATTATTATACATCATTTTATGCCCTGCAACTGCTAGCAACAAGTCTAGCACGTTTTTAACAAATATTAAGTGATATTTGATTGGGAGAGGTAAACGGGACCACAGAGAGATTTTATGTAAAAGTGAGTTTATTCAGCTATGTATAGTTTGTGAATTCTTTGCTTCTATTGCACAAAGTTTAACTCAACTCATATGAAGCATTCTACTACATGGGGTTTCACATAAATATCTACAACATAATGTACTAATAAAACACTTTGTTCTCTCATAAGAAGTCTGGCAGCCTATAGCAAACAAATATTGCTTGGATTAATCTGTCCCTCTAATATCACATATGGTATTCTGATATTTTAATCAATATATAAATGTTTTGTCATTTGCCAAAATACATGTCATCCAAAAGTCAGTAAAATGAAAAATACTCTACAATTCAAAAATTGTTTAAATTTATTCAAGTCTGTAAATATGCTTTGAAGACCCAATTTACAACATCCACTTCAAAGGTTCCCTATTAATTGTGTTGTGTTATATTAGATGACTATTAGATATATATGGCCTATTGCAAATGAATTAATTGTTTCAACACAATGCATGCATCTTTGCAATGCCATCTTTGGGATGACCTTTCCCTAAAATAGTATGTATTGACATTAGATGTAAGATAAATTAGATGAAAAAAATCATATTCCTTTAAAATATAGTTCCACATCGCCACTTGCCTAGGGACTGAAGGGTTTAAAATTTCTCATCATGGATGATGAACGCCTAACTGGAGAAACAAACATTCACTTTTATGGGACATCTCAGACAATACTGGTCTCTTTCTGTGGACTCAAGTAATGATATCACCCATTTTAATATCATCAGTTTAACCTATCCCACCCAGTAGAGTGATGCTGGAGAGCCAGGATGATTTGTATCTTTTCCTCTCCCACAAAAAACATGGATATTTCATATCTAGATATCCTAAATATTTACGTTTTATAGCTGTTCTAAAAGTTTTAGAACATTAAACAAGAAATTACAAATTACAAATGTAATGAGACACAGAGTTAGCTATTTCAGCTGTGACATTTTTGTCATCATATTCTTTTCTCTTGATCTTTATAAGTTGATTATTATTAATACAGATATATTTCTAAAAACCTACAACACTGTAATAACAGTAAACTATGGCCACCACTTCAAATTGTGTTTCTCTTCACCCTGTGAAATATCCATTCATATCCATGCAATTTTAAACTACTTTTCACCTGAAGGTACTGATTCTCTGCTTATGTCATGATACACTATTTTATATTGTTCGAGACATGAATATAGATTGTGGAATTAGATTCCTCTGGCTTCTAATCTGGGCTTTGACATTTATTAGTTATATAACTTTCCACAAATTAGGCAATTTGTCTGAGCCTCAGCTTCTTTCTCTGAATCCTGGGACGATGTTAAATAAGTATTTTGAGAATTTATCAAATAAATTCTCTGCCACATTCTACATTCTCAGTAAACTGTATTATTGAGGAGATGAATATGAATTTCATTGTCTCTTCAATGCCAGTGTATGTTATTTGAGGACAAAGATCATTCTTATAATTCTTGAATCTTTTTCTGAATATCTAGGAAGTACCATGCTATCTACATAATGTCTAACGATGATGTGTTCAATGAACATTTGTAACCAAAAATAAATAGAGAGCAATTAAGTACTAAACCATAAGGCATCGAAATACAAACGTAAGGAGCTCAGCTTCAAAAGAGTGAGATCATAGGGGCTGGCGTAGTCAGAGAAAGATCAATGGCAGTCAGGAGGCCAGAACTGGGAGAAGACAGCATTTCTAGACAGAGCAAGACTGGCTAAATAAAATCACAAAGTGTTCTCAGAAGAATACGTTTCAGAAGCATATTCGACCTAAATAAAGTGTTCATAAAACACGCTCTGTAATGTTCTTATTTCTTCCTGTGTGTTTGTCACTTCTTTATTAATTCACCTTCATACATATTCTCTTTGGAATGCAAATTAATAAAGAAACAACAAAGGTATTTTTTCCTAACATTATATCAGTAACAATTCTTGCACCTGAAACCACCAAATTACCATTAAAAGATGATGGTTCATGCATTTGTTCTTATCACATGTCTCGTACCCAGAGCACTCACGTATTTGGAAATACAAATAAAATTTAAAATTTAAATTACACATATGTGCATCAGAAGAATATATTGTGTTTGCTCCTAAACATGGGTAATATTGTTAAAGATAAAAAAAAAGGCCTCAGGGTACAGTTTTGAATGTGTGAATATATCTCAATAAAATTGCATTTAAAAAAAAACCTCAGATCAACCGTCTAAATCTTTTTTTTTTTTTTTTTAATTTGCATATGGGCAGGAGGCACCAGGGATCGAACTCCAGACCTCCAGCACGGCAGGTCGGAGCTCTGCCTGCTGAGCCACGGCAGCCGCCCAACCATCTAAATCTTAACGACTCCTCAACAATGTTATTAGTCAGTTTAATCTTACATTTTAAAAATGTTGAAAATTAAACATACACAATATTTCTAAACTCACTGAATTATTTAATCATTAATTCCATAGTCCAAGTAAGTCATGAGTAATGTTTGATTTTTCCAAAAGACCTCTGGGGCAATTTATTCCTCTTAAGGGTTGAAAATGGAATGCTAAGTCATCACAAACAGAATTTCCTATAGTCTTGTCACCTGAGAGTTTTAGTACTTTTCACAGGTTATCTATGACAAGTTTAAGCTAACGAGTTCATTTACATATCTACCCATCTGTTTAGTTTACTGGGCTGCTCAAGCAAATACCATAAAACGGGTCAGGTTAAATAATGGGAACATATTTGCTCATGCTTTTAAGGTTAGGAAAAAGTCCAAACCAGGGCCTCCGCAAGGCAATGCTTTCTCCTGAAAGCCTGCAGGGCTCTGGGTTGGCTGCTGGCAATACTTGGTCCTCAGCACATCACGTCGTAGGACACATCGCGGCCTCCTGGTCTCTCCCTTCTCTTGAGGTTCAAATTCTTGCTGCTTCTTCCAAGGACCCCTTCTCTGTGTCTGAATTTTATTCTGCTTCTAAAGGGTTCCAGTAACAAGAATCCAGTGTTTGGCATGTCAATTTTGATGCCTTAGAGCCTATGCCAATTTGAAACTATTACATAACCCAAAAAGCCATGTCATTTTTCCTGATCCAATATGATGGCACAGCCATTTTTTAAAAATCCTGATTCAAAACTGTGGGTGGAAACTTTTGATTAGATTATCTCCGTGGAGATACGACGTGCCCAAATGCGGGTGTGACCTTTTAATAGGTGGAGATGTGACTCCACCCATTCAAGGTGGGCCTTGATTAGTTACAAGAGTCCTTTAAAAGGGGGGACAATTTAGAAAAACCTCAGATGCAGACACTCGAAGAACACCTGCTCCAGAGCTAACACAGACATGGATGTCTGGAGATGCCTGGAATCCCAACAGAGAGAGCAAATACCTACATATGGGCAGAGTCCATCAGACGTCGCCATGTGCCTTCCCATGAGAAGTTAAGGAAGCCAGAATCCAGACCTTGTCCTGGAGGAACTACGTGTAAGGAGGAGCCTGAAGGCCCACAGAAGCAAAGTAAGGAAACCCCACAGGAAACAGAGGCTGGAAGTAACAGAGCCCAGGAGCAAGGGACCAGCAGATGCCAGCCACGTGCCTTCTCAGCTGACAGAGGTGTTCTGGCTGGCATCAGCCTTTCTTGAGTGACGGTAACCTCTTGGTGCCTTAATTTGAACATTTTCATGGCCTTAGAGCTGTAAATTTGTAACTTACTAAATTCCCTTTTTAAAAGCCATTCCATTTCTGGTATACTGCATTCCAGCAGCTTAACAAACTAATACAAAGCCAGATGAGTGGAAATGTGAAAGAGGAAGAACATATATTAGTCTGAAGCTCAAAGACTGATACCAAGCATACGTTTGAAAGTCATCAGATAGATGGTTCTTAAAACTATGGCTAAAACTGCCTATTGTAAGAGGCTGCAGACTGGGGGGGGAAAGGACAAAGACAAAACTCTGAGGATCTGTAGTATTTGATGATTAAGAAGAAACGGAAGAACAGCAAAGGACAGAAGCATTTCCTATCAAATAGATTTCCTTATTAGAATGTACTATTTTCTTTTATTAGGAAGTACTATTAGAACATCTCAAATTCTTTTGGAATAAGGAATGCTATTACAGAAAATTTAAATCCAGTCAATACTCCTCTCATCTATAATTCCTGAGAACAAAAGTTCTACATAGATATCATGAATTATTCACAGAGGAACATGAACTTTCATTATAGAGTTACAACAATCGATAAAGTATCAGGTGACACATAGTATTCTTCAACCTTATAAATATGAGACTAGCTCCAAAGGTGGCAAAATCACAAAGTAATTTTCTTTATCTACAAATAAGAATTTAATCAACATTTATATTATGTTCATTCTTTAATATAATTAAGCTTTTATTTGCATGTAATGCACTTATAAGGATGACATTTAAAAATTCTCTGGATTATATAATCATTTCCCGAGTAAAAACAAGTCCTGTGAAACATCAGCAAACCAGGCAGATGGATGTTGGGTAAGAAAATAGTATTTCATCATATTAAAATTGTAAAAATACTATTGGGTAAGAAAATAGTATTTCATCATATTAAAATTGTAAATAAATAAATATATAATATATATCTCCTGCAATAGATAATGGAAAGAAGACATAGCATCTTAATCTATTCAAAGTAAGAATGAATAAGGACGATAACTGGCTCAGAAATCAAGATCTGAGAAACCATAAAGAGTTGGCATGCGTGGCCAGGATTTTTTGCTCTACCACCAGGAAGAAATCAGAAATCTGGGCCAAAGAGAAAGTCAAGGAACACTGTTATCTGCCAGGCCACCTTCTCTCTCCATTTTCATCCCCCTAGTATCTGAACCTCCTATTTGCGGAGCTACCGGTGAAGGGTTTGTGTTATCCTGGCGGAACATCAATATCCAAGCAGACTCTTGATGGACAAGAAGCGATGATCACTAAAAGAAGATCTGGAAGTGATACAGTCAAGGTACTTTTTTAAAATAGAAAATCCATTCTGGAAATAAGAACAAAAGCCACAAATTTCCCAGAACAACAGACTTCACTCATTGCAAGAGTACTGTGGAAGCAACAGTCTTTTGTCAAGATTAGCTGAAATCTGTGACTGAGTTTGCTTGAACTTTCTGTAATTAAAACATATGTCTCTACTAAGTGAACTGGGATACCAGGTGAAGGTATATTCAATATCTCAGGTATTTAAGAGGTTGGGGAAAGTACTAATTATAAGGACTACAGAGTAAGCTGGTTATTGCTGGCAGGTACCCATGCACTGTTGAAAGAGTGAAAAGAGGATGGAGATTTAGTCCTATGACAGGCAGAATAATGCCCACCTACCTGACCACCCCCCACCCCAAGATGTTTACACCCCAATCCCTGAAACCGAACACACTGCATTGCGTGGCCCAGAGAAATGAAGGAACATTTCAAAGTTAAACATCCCTAACTTTGAAGATAGGATTCCAATTGCTAATCAGCTGGCCTTAAAATAGGGCAATTATCCTGAATTGAAGTGGCCCCAATGTAATCACAAGCCTCGAACGTAGATGAGGGAGGCAGAGAGGAGAGTCAGAGGGAGACATGAGTGTGGAAAAAAGGGTACAGGGAGAGGCAATGTCACCAACTTGGAAGACTGAAGAAGCAGGCCATGAGCCAAGGAATGTGGACTGCCTCCAGAAGCTGGGAAGAGTAAGAAAAGGAATTCTCCCCTAGAGCACATGACAAGGACAGAGTCCTGCCAACCCCTTGACCTTAGCCCATTGAGACTCTTATCAGGTTTCTGACTCACAGAATGGTAAAATAACAAACATCAGTTGTTTCAAGCCACATCTGATTTAATGCATTCAAAACTCTTGAATCATGAGGTTCCTTGGGCCCTTTGTGCCTGTTCGGGTGGCACAGTCTTCTGTGGCAGAGACTAGTACTTCCTGTAGCCCCTTCCTTGAGAACAATGCATTTAATCCTTCTTTGCTAGAGGACATGAGCCCCACTCAGGTTTTGCCCCCACCTTCTCTCCTTGCCAATATCTAGGTGTAAGTCAGAACTGACAGGAGATATCCTGAGACTATAAGGAGAAGGAAGGGACAACACCACAAAGAAGCTACAGGACCTAGCCAGCATGTACCAGCAGAGTCAACACATAATTCTGGGATGGTTCTGAGGATGCTGGATCAATGGGGAATGGAACATAAAATGGAATAATTTATTCATGCAGAGAGGTCTACCTACAAAGACAACACTTGCCCCTTTAGGAGCTACCCACAACTACCCTATTGGTAGCCAAAGTAATTACTAGGTTTAAGTTACAACATAGTCCAGCCAGTGGTAAGGCTAAGAGAAAAAAGAAAATGCACTCTACAAGAGCTGATGTAGCCATTATATATGAGCAGGGGCTGGTAGAGCATACAGGGGACTGGATTTTGAGGGTGCTTATATGAAGATGGGAAGGGGCATACATTTGGATAAGGGAAGGTTAACTGATAGCCAAACATCTTCCATGATACTTGATTGTAAAACACCCAGGCAAAGATCTCAGGAGATGGTACAATAATAATGCTAGCTTGTCTTGCAAGTCATATCCCTCACTAGATGAAACAGAAATGCTGTGGGGTATAGTGGAAAAGGGGATCAAAATACAGAATGTGCTTTATTCCTAGTAAGTGGGATGGATTGGGGCTATTAAAGTCACGTTCTTTTATTGACCCCTTTGGAAATCAATAGTATGACTGACCAGTTACAGTACAGTGTATGACAACGGTTCATTTTAATTTGACCCAGACAAGTGATTCTTTTAAGGAGGAGGGTGGTCCTGAATACTATTTCAGGCGCTTTAGAAAGGAGCCCTAACCAGCCAAACAATGTACTGTAGTTATAAAATAACTAATGAATAATTGTAGAAGATTAAGAAAAGTTGGAAAACTTCATTAGATATACTACTTTGGGCCAGAACCGATTACGTTCCATGGATGCACCTAGAAGGCACTCCACTTACAAAGAAAGAGAAACCAGGTCTGATGGCAGGGGATGCCATTACAAAATAGGATCCCCCCATAGCAGTGGGGATAAAACGATCACTCAGTTACAGGGGCCAATTTGTAACACTTCAAGAGAAGTAATGCCGGCACAATAAACATGAGGAGCAGCAAGGGTGGAGAAGCAGCTGGGATACAGTTATCAAACTGTCTATTATATCCATTCCCAATCCTACTGTAAAATCAAAAACAATATTGCATATTGGGAGGAAAAGACGATATTAGCACCTTCCTTAAAGACCTAAAGTAATCAGTGTTCGCAGACCACATCATATCCCAAGTTTGTTCGACAGCCTATAGGGAACCCACGTGGATGCTGGAAGACGACAGAGAACTATCACGAATTCAAACAAGTACAAAACTCAACTGCAGGTGCTAGGTTATTTGTGGTACATTTTCTAGAACAGAGTAAAACAGGTTTAGGTCTGGTATATGGCCGCTGATCTAGGGAATGCATTCTTGTCCAACTTCATTGAGAAGGAGAGTCAGAAGGAGTTCCGTTCACGTGGGGCAAACAGCAGCACATCTCACCCTGACCCAGGGCTGTGGCAGCCTTCTCATCATCTGCCACGTCTGGACTTAATGAACACTACACAGAACACTGCACTGATCTACTACACCGATGCTGCTCTATTAACTGGACCACACATGCAAAAAGTGGCAAACAATAGAAGCCTTATTAAGACACATGTGCTCAGAGGATAGGAAATAAACACCTCAAAAGTAATGTTTTAGGGGACTGAGGACTCAGGCATGCCAGCATAAAACCCTCCAGAGAACAAATTCTTGCATCTCATATGGCTAACCAGTAAGAGGGGAAAGCAAACCCTGGTAGGCTTCTCCAGATTCAGGAGGGAACATTTTCATGCTGGGATTACTACTCTGACATTTTTGACCACATGATCCCTCAATGTACTATGGCCAGGCCTGACGCCTAAACTGCAGCCCAGTAACACATGAGAAGCTGTTTTCAAATAATTTATAATTCTCTATTGCAAATAGCATGGGCTGGCTCATAAATTTTAAGTATCTCTATTGTGTGCCATCTAACAGGGGCTTGTTGTAAACTCTGCACGGTGGCTTTTCCCACCAAGATGCTTCTAATATCATAGAGTTTGTGGGGATATATGGCCTAAGCAGCAGAATTTCTCCAGTGTAACCTGGACTGGCTGTAAATCTTTTGACTGTTCTAGGCCCCACTCTAAGCTTGTGATCTTCTGGGCTTCCTGTAACCTAAATTCTAGGCTTTGTGTGGCTGGAATGTCCTGGTCCCAGACGGGGGACTCTTTTCTATGGGTGATGGCAAGAGTTTCATTAAACACTTGCCGCAGTTGCTACCTGGTCACTTTGGGCTCCTTAAGTAAGAGCCAAGCAGGCACAGAAAGGCATTTCCTTTCAGGCAGAGATAATGAATCCTGGCCACTAGGAGAAGGCAAGGCCGCTGTTCCTCAACGTGACCAGGGAAGAAATCATCTGGCATCCAGCTGAACCATGTAGGCATCTCTTGCCATTCCCCCACCCAATTGTGACAGCAAACTGAGAAGCTCAGCAGCCATGGCCTGAGGAGACCATGGTGACCAGGGTCTCAGGTCCCTCCGGGATGAGGCTGGGGGTCAACTACCAGATATGCCACCTAGTCCATCAGGGGATCGGAAAGGGTGGAGAAAAGGGCGATGGTGAGCACCAGTTGTGGCTGAAAAGCCAGTGCAGCAGTCTGTCGTTGTTATCTTTCCTCTTGTAAATTTCCCTAGGAACAGAGGCGTAGTTCTAGCGGGCAGTTCCCAGGTGGAACAGCTTCTCATAAGTAAGCACACATGAGCAGCACAAGGGCTGCCATCTAGACCGTGTAGTGCAAAATCCAGAACTCCTTCTGCATGAAGACATTCATTCCACCAACTTCCACGAGTGTTTCTGGCTGACTGCTCACAACTGAGTACTTCTTCCAGAGCGACCCAGAAAGATGGCTCCTCCCAGGGGCAGTTCCCACCCAGGGATGGGAGGAAAAAGGGAACAAAGAAACCTGCCTCAATTTCGGACTTCTCTGAAGGCACACCCTAGCTTCAAGTACCCTGTCTGCTCACCTTCAGACTCAGTTGCAACTATATTGGAATCCACCATCTCCTTCTGCTTAACCTGGTTCCCTTCCATTCCTTACAGATGTTGTTCCTAAAAGTATTCCCTAATAAACTAGCTGCATGCAAACCTTTATCTCGGGGTGGACCTATGACTTCCAGACGCTGGGAAGTCATAGGTCCTGATGCACCCTACTGATTTCCCTGACCCGGACCCACCTGGGATCATGATAAATCTATCCCAGCTGGTTTTGTGTACTTTTAGGCCAAGACTATGACCTGGCTAACGCACTTGATTCCACCTATTTGAACTTCAAGTCCAACCCCAGAGCAGAGCATAACACTGGCGGATGTTTGCTTTACGACCTTACGTTACTTGCTTCATCAATAACTTTCTATCTGTGGAAATGCTAAGTCTTTCATTAATAATGAGAAAACCTCTGCGATGTCATAATAATTGTTGGGAGGATGACAGCTATGGAAAATGAATGAGAAGCAGTCAATCGTTAAACCACCAGAAAATATTCCTAAAGCAATGTTTAAACAACTACCTAGACACCAACTTTTGCCACAACTGAAGCTAATTAAATGGGATTCTCAGTTTCACAGGATATTTCATCCTTTATTTGGCTGAAGGCTCTTTATTCCAACTTTGATAGGCACTGAATTAAATTACTGTTAATCTATAACATTCAATTAAAACAAACTAAATAACACATAGATGCACTTAAATCTTAGGTATAATAACTTTGCAATTCAATAATGAAGACATGCCATCTACCTTCATCCAAAAATAGAGAATGCATCAAAGCTGTCAGAAAATGCAAAACTTGGAACTGGAGAAAGACATAAAAGTAGGGTACGCTATATTTTGTAACTACTTCCAAATACAGTATTAAATGTGTGGAGTGGTAAAAACATTAAATCTACGATTAAACCCTTTGAACTTTAATTTGGTTCCTCGTCTTTTAGGCTGCTACTTTATAAAGACTTGCAGTTTGATTTGAGATTTTTAGATTGCAAAAGACAGGATGGCCCAGTCCATCTGAAGGATTACCGCAGTCTCAATGTGGAAAAAACCATATCCTACTGGTTTCAAGTATTTGGCTCAGATAATTAGGAAGACACTGTTTAGAGAAGGAATTCACAAAACTGATGCTTCTTCATGTTTCTAATATAAAGAGGTCTGGTTTTAAAACATAGCAATTAACAAAGTTTTACTACAGAATTAATGAATTTCCAATTGTGAAATGTGAACGTGTAATAAATATCAGGGCACTCCGCTTGCAGCCAGACTGAATTAAGAGTTAAGGTTCTAAAGGCTCAAATGCCTCTGAAAATCGGGGGCTAGTGATCAGTTAAGGAAAACCTCAGCTGCTTAGAAATGCACGGCACTGCAGCTGAACAGAATACCATTCCTGTTCTCTCTTGAAATGGTCTCCTATCGAAGCAGCTTCTGTCTCAATCACGCCATAGCCAGAGTGGTACAGGGTTATACTACAGAACACAATAACTGCATTCAAAAAGTAAAGAAAAATTGACTCTTATGGGAAGAAATGTTGTAGCTAAAAGCTTAAAACAAATCACTAAACTGTACTAATTTGTAAGCTCTGAGGTTAGAGGAACTCACTGGCAGCTAAGAGAAGGGCAGAGCTTGCAATCAACTGTCCTCTTGAGCATAACAAGATCTTCAAGTAAAGAAACCCGCTGCTACCATCTCCTCAATTAACTCCATGCGAAAATGCCCAAATAATACCCAGAGGGAATTCGAGGCAAAAATCAGGCCAAATATGACATTTAATTATCAATCTTACCAAGGCCAGTGGTCATTCATCAGCCTGGGGGAAAGTAAAGTAGTACCTAACCTGATAGCGGTTATTTTTTTATAAGCACGTGCCTTCTATTTTACGTGGACGAACGAAACTCTCTCTACAGAGTATCTAATACAGTCATTCGCTTATTTTTACATGTCACTAATTATGAATAACCTTAAAATATCTTAGTCCAAAAATAGGTGATACCAGAGAGAGCCCTCCAGAATGGGCATTTCATTAAAAGGAAAAAAAAATTTAAACCATATCTCCCTTTCCTAAGAAAGAAAACTGTTTGATATAAAGTGCTGACTTTAGTTACCTATATATAAATATTTCTCAGGCAAAAAGGTAAATTTATCACACAAGTTGCAGTTCAAATATATACTGTTTGAGATAAGCTTCATGAATGGCAAAAGTGAACTAGCTAACTTGCATGTTTTAATTCCAGTAAGTACAAACAGACATATGCATGAATATAATTATAAAATACATTAATGATATATAGAAATATTTAGTTGTACATACATTTCACATTTATTCCACTTCAGCCACCAGCTACTATAAAGTATTTATTTAAATTTTATGAGTTTGAATTTTATCATTTTTCTCATTCAAAGAGTCAAGTATGCTATAATGCCTATAAAACTCCTGATACAAAGTGTGGCATATACCAGGCATTGACTAAATGTCAACTGTTTCATGAAATAATTACTGTAGCCTACATTTGATTTTGTTTTCCATAACAGATGGGACAAAATGGCAGATAATCCAAGGTACTCACACTTAGTTTCTTAATGTATTTTAGTATCCATATGTGAATAAAGATTTGTTTGATGCTCTCAGATCTCACTTAAAAAGGACAAAAGAGCATTATAAAGGCCTGACTCAGCAGCAGGGATGCTCTCGGCAGGCACGATGCTGGGCTCCAAGTTTATACATCACTGTAGTGCTGGGAAAATAAGCAGCACATTCATTACCTTTATGCATCTAAGAACCATTCATCGTTTTTCAATTGCAAAAAAAGAAAAGAGAAGTGACGTGTTTCAAAAGGTAATACTGCAAACCCACGAGCAATACAAACATGAATGTATCAAAGATATTTAAGAATAAAATGAATGTTAGGTGAAAAAGTACATGCCTTGCTGCCCAAACTGGATCATGCTCAGCTGTGGAAGGGACGCTGGGAAGCCAGCTAATTCTGCAAGCTTAACCTAAGGTGCAGCACCCACGCCACAAGACCCACTCTACGCATATATATATGCATATATATATAACCTAAGGTGCAGCACCCACACCACAAGACCCACTCTATGCATATATTCCATTTCAGCCACCAGCTACTATAAAGTATTTATTTAAATTTCATGAGTTTGAATTTTATCATTTATCTCATTCAAAGAGTCAAGTATGCTATAATGCCTATAAAACTCCTGATACTAGGTGTGGAATATACCAGGCATCGACTCAATGTCAATTATTTTATGAAATAATTACTGTAGCCTACATTTGATTTTGTTTTCCATAACGGATGGGACAAAATATATACATATATATGCACACATAGATGCTCACACACATATATGCTTTGTTAATGCACTTATATAACATATCTATATTTAGAGCACATAATCTATATAAATGTATACAAAGTATATATATACACACATCTACTTTAGCCCTTTTCTGAAACTGAGGAGGTGGGGAAGCATCAAGGTTTCAAAGTACTTCCTCACATCCCAAGTAAGTGTAGAGAATCAAGGCATTAACAAGTGAGCTTCCAAAGATGACAAAAATAAAATACTTAAATGCTTTTTTGAAATACTAACCAAAATGATGTAATGAAAATAGAATTCAACTGCAAAATCACAGTGCGAAGGTCACTTCCAATTGCAGCTGGTACAGGTGGCGGGCTGTTGAACGGGGAGACACAGAAAACAAACAGCCTTTGATTGCAAGGGGGATGACTCTTTAGATTGTCCTCTACCTGGGGGCTCTTTCTTCACAGAAGGGATGGGAAGGTTCTGAACGCCAATCTTCACAGGATGGTGTAATTTTGTAGCTTATAATTTAGCAGGCAACAGTCAAAATGGAAGAGAGCTGTAGCTCCTTGGGCAATTATATTTAGATTAACCTATGCAAGGCAATAGGAGAATAAAATTGGCCCAAGAGTAAGCTTTGATTAATTGTGGACTAACAGTGGAGACTCTTTAAAATTTCTATAGGAGTTCTGGTACAAGGAACCGCTGCAGGTGGCAGAGACTAGTGTGAAACAAGAACCAAATGAAAAATCTATGGGAATCAGGGGACAAGGGAGAATCACAATTGTAGTGCAGAGTAAGCTAAAAGAAAAGAAAAGAAAAGAAAAGAAAAAACTAAGACAAGAACGTTTAGAGCCAGAATACATGAACTCTACCACTTCTTTACAACTTCACTAATTTTGAGATACTGAGGTAAGCCTGATGATCACCTCCAGATCTACAGGGCAGTTATACATATGCACATTCCAGGGTCTCCTGTGTGGACACGCCTAAGATCACTGCTTAGCAATGTCAGTATTGTTCATTTTACCTTACGGGGAAATTCTTCCCAACTAATAATGCTGTCTATTTAAAGTTCTTCTTCTTCAGTTAGAAAGATACTTGACCCAACCAATACCAAGCCAATATTCTGACATCAAATGACTAGCTTAATTAAGCGCACACACCTAGCTGTTTTATTAGCAGGGATTAGAGAAGTACACTGACTTTCACCCGCAGAAATCAAAAAACAAATGTTTTCCAAGGAAAATTAAAATGCATTATGTATATCTTTGGTTTTATGAATAGGGCTATTAAGGTTTAATATTAACGTTGCATACGGACCTAGCTGTTTTGGGAAATTCTAATTTAAAGAGTTTTTAAGCGATTAGTGAGTGGGTAAGAAACAGCAGTTTTGATCACTTTGGGACCAAAATCAGAAGACGTACCACGCTGAATCTGTAATAGTCCCATGTAATGATTTACTGTCATTTACTCTGTATTTATTTTTATACTGTAAATTATATATATTCTTACAAACATATCCCTACATTTTTATTTAAATGGATTGTTTTTATAGACTGATATTTTTCAGTTAGCTTAAAATATGGAGGACACAGAATATTCTTTCTCCTTAGAAAAAAACAAGATTTGTCCATATATTCAAACATATATAAACATAAATTTACCCATGACCATAAGGTTTAGGTTATACTACCATTTCCTGAAACTCTCAAACGATGGGAATATCAGCCCCCCAAATGGCACAATCGATTAAAGAGCAAAAGGAGAAATTCCAGGGTTCTGTGGCCTGAGAGAGGAAGGAAAAGGAAGGGCAAGCCAACTACACGGATGTGTAAAAATAAACAAGACACAGTATCAAATAGCATTTCCATGCACATATTAATTTTGCATATAGTGGTTAAAAATATGCTACTTGAGTCGAATTTTGCAAGACTGGCACACTGGATAAAACTACTTGTTTTATGTTACTTCATAGCCCCTTTCTGCTCTGAGAACCAAATGACAGTCACGTTATGAGGTAAAATTACTAAAGGAACAAAGTATCATTTCTGAACAAGATAGCAGAAACTCTCCAGTCTCCCCTTCCAACCCAGGTATAACAATGCAACTGTGATGTCTTATTCTTGCTACTATTTATGTCCTCTATATAATGCAGTCCACTCTTATTAAAGAGCTTATTAGATGAGGAAACCGAGGGATAGTGAGATTAATATTATTGCCTGAGATCACACAGTAAAGCAGCAGCTAAACGAGAAGAAAAACCAGGTTTCCCAACATTTTCAACTACATTAAACTGCCATACGCAAAAATAAAAAATAATAAGAAGAAAGCACGCACATACCTCCCTTTTCATAAAGGCACTGCATTCATCTGAGTGGCGTTGCATGTGTTAAGAAAACATATTTTAATTCATTCTGGACCCACAGCCTACTGCACCTAAGTAGAAAGTGGTCTAAAAGGCTCTGAAAAGACTTTAACTCCAAAATGAGGTGTGTATATCATTACATGTATTTTATAATTATATTCATGTCTATGTCTGTTTAAACTTTCTCGGATTAAAACATGCAAGTTAGCTAGTTTATTTTTGCCATACATGAAACTTATCTTAAATTATTTGAACTTGTTTGATATATTGAATTTTTTGCCTGGGAAATACATACATATATATATATATATATGTAATATTGCAGACCCATGAGCAATACAAACATGAGCTGTAGATCAAAGTTTCCCTAGTTAGCCTAGATTTGGGAAGGGCTCATGGATCTCACAATAATATCAGATATAACTGTCATGCTAAACACGCATTTCAGGATTATTTCGCTTTCTGCATCACTATTCCTGCAGCTGGGACCCATGGGATGGTACTGCTGCTTCCTCCCTCTTCCCCTGAATGATGCCAATGCATTTCCCAAGCTCAGCTCATCATCCACCAGCTTTTCAAAATTTCCTCCAACCACGGTAGCAACACTCATCTCCCTGTCTTGTCTAGGCCCAGTCATGTGGGTACTTTCCTTCCTCTTATTTTATCTTCCCATTTTGCTTTATTTACTCAATTAAATGAACTGTCTAAATATACAGCCATCACCACATAGCCGTGTGAATAACACACTGCGGTAACTCATAATGTGATGTTTGAAGTTGCCAGATATCATCCTAAATCTGCCTGGAACCTGTGCAGAATTTCCCAGGGGTCACAATTTCTGAAAAGTAACCCGTCTTCCTCAGGTATCCTCCAGCCTTCCCCAGAGTCCCATGGGAATGAGCTCCTCCACCTCGATGGAAACCTACCTGAGGCAAGACAGGGACTCAATGCTTGATGACACTCACTCCAAAGCTACGGACAGGATGCCCCGACACTTAATCCATGCCAATCCTTCCCTGGCTCCCAAGTCACACAATTAACCAGCAGGGCAGATAATCGGGTCCCCAGGGAACACAGGCTCTATTTAACAGCCTCACAATCCCCTCACTTTCCCCTTCAGGAGACCAGAAAAATCTCTCTGAAGATATCCTTCAGCCAGACAACAGACATTTTTCATTTCTCCTCTGTTGGAAGCACTTGAGCAAAGTATGTCCTAGCTACTTCAGAAAAAAATATATATATACTATTTTGCTGCTTTCCCATTACTTAAAGGACAGATACATTTTTCTAACAGAGGTATGCCTTTGCAGGCTAGCAACTTCTTTCCTACTCATCTCTTTCTGATCTCAGCTGCCTTTTGTGCTACCTGTCAGGACTCTGGGAGGCCTGTTCTTCATCCTTCAGGCAGACGCATGTCCTTTTCCACGGCATCACTCAAATATTTTTATGTCCCCTATTTTCATTAAACATTTTAAGATATGAATATGCAGCCTGTAGATAATGTTAACAAGTCACATGCTTAACTAAGACTTAGTTAAGACTTGAGTGGGAACTGCAAGAAACCAAGGCCCCCTACTTTTAGGCAAAGTTGTAGAATTTGGGTACTAAAGACAGAAAATTTACTCGGTAATTCCTACCACCTTTGATCTTACCATAAATTTTCTACTGATCAACTTACAGTAAATGTGTAATAGCCCCAAAATATGTTCTCAGTAATGAAATGCTCTTCTGTAATTGTAAACTTCTGGGCAATAGAGGAAATGGATTATGGAATAGACACAATCTTTCTACTAAATTCAACTGATGACATCAATAAAAAAGAAAATACAGTATATTAAATATAAGATAAAAAATGGCCTAGTATCCTGGAAAAGGAGAAAGAAACTAATAGAAGAAAGCTTACCTGGGATCAGTGCAAGGTAGTATAGTTAGGAAAGAAAATAGAATTGTGCTGGTATAAAATGGAAAATAACTACATGCACATTCCAAAAATGCAGCATGAGGGATTTTAGTAAGTTTACAAGAAAATGTCCATCCAATGAATGTGACTAAAACCTGGAAAAAACAGAGTTATGAAATCTATTTTTCTTCAGAACGAGAACACAGGTGCTTTGTAAACAGCAATGGGCCACCATCTGCTAGCCATAATGTGAAGACATTGCATCATAAACAAGTAGGATGATTTAATGACTTCTTAGAGTCTCTACTTACTTACAACTTTCTGATTATAAGGGTCAAAAGATTAGTAACTGGATTTGAAAAATAAAAATAGGAGACATCTTTCTATTAATGCAATTATTTATTCAATCTGCTGTAAGTCATATACTTACATTGACATTCACTGACGCAAAGAAATGAAATTTCATCTTGTGGTGCATTTCAGTTAATGGCTACTACGATGTAGCTAATTTTTTCATGCAATTCACACTTGAAATGCATTCAGTAGAAAACTTATCATGTCCTTCCAAAATCGCCAAAAATGAGACTATGTAAGACCTGCCCCAATTTAACTCAGAGCTGGCAACACACTGCCTTAGTTAACTGCAATCACCAACCAACAAAGGATGCAGAATTCATTCGAGGATTAGCCCCATGTTTCCGGCTATTTTGCTTTGCATTTGTAGGTTACAAGCTGTGAGACCAACTCTTGTAAGCCTCTTCCCAAAGCATTAGGATCAGGCCAGAGAACATGAGCGATGAGTCACCTCTATACTTTGAAAGCAACTCAAACCATGTTTCCTAACACTGTTTTAATAAGACATAAACCGAACCCACAAGACTCATGCTATTATAATCGTCCCTATAAGCCCTATACCAATCACATCAAAACAGTAAGTTTTAAAAGAATACGGAGCACAGTCTTTCCGAACATTTTGTTTGTACCCTGCTTCTCAAAAAATGATCGACAGTGCTTCCCAGTAATGACACAAGACGTAAAATAATGGTACAATATAAGTAAGAAGAATCAGAAAGAGGGACAATAAAATTAAGCCAAGAAACTGCGATCATGGGAAAATGCCTTCCTGGGAATCCCTTCAAAACAACTATTCACCAGAAATGCTGCCTCTGAACCTTTGCTTCTGACCCCTAATTGCCTGCACTCTGGCGCCTTCATTGACTCATTCTCTATAAAATGATTCCTTAGGCTTGACAGATAACCTGCTGAATCTAAAATACTTAGCAGCCCCTTAGAGGCTTCCCCAGGGACAAACAGAGGGCATGACCAAGTAGCACTGTATAAAATTATCAGCTTATTTTGAATGTGAAATCTCAGCAACAAAACCATCAAGGACAACTTAGAATGGGCAAAAAAAAAAAAAAAAAATCCATAGATACAATTGGCAGCTCACCCACTTTTCCTTGGAGATGGTGTCCAAGGTGGGATGAGGTATGTGTTGGGAGTGGGACTGAGGAGTGGGAAGAGAGAAGGTTAGGGCTAATTGTATATAATGGAGCTTCAGACTGGTTTGTTTGAAGCAGGATTTATTAAAGTCATACCTTCTCTCCTTCCACAGGCTGACACCCTACATATGTGTTCAATCCAAAGCTTTACTTCATCACAGGGCCTCTCTAGATCCCAACAGGATAAAAATCACAATTCACAGCACGCACCCTGGGGATAACTCTGCTTCCAGGATGGTGACATTTAGGGCTGGTGGTAACAGCCAACTGACCTTCTACAGCATCCTTAACCTTTTCGGTCAATCTCTCCATCCAGATCAGTCTGAAATATCTCCGAGTGTTCCCACCTCTCTTATCTCATTCTCAATTCCAATAACTTAATCCCATCCAGCTGCTGCTGGGGGGGGGGGAACGTCCTTAAATGATACAAGATTTACTGGTATCACTTGGTTATACATATATATAATATATGACATATATTATACTTCATTAAATATACATAATTTACTGAATTGAGTGAATGGTCTGCTAATTTGTCATTCATGTGCATTTGATAAATTTACTCTATTTATTGCTTCTAGGCATCCTTGAAGCTATTTATGGACAGTGCCTTCATTATTTCAATACTCAGGTCATTGTTTGATTTATTTCCACTAAAACCATTCAGGCTTGGAGATTTGCTTTGTTTTTCACTTGTAATGGGACTTGGTCTGTGCTAATACAGCCATAATCTTTTATTGGAAATCAAGGGCATGAGTGGCCAGAAATTAAAACATAGTGTGTGGCACCGGAACAGTTTTGCTTTTTTTTTGTAAGCCAACAGAAAAGTTTACAAGGGAGTATGATTTTCAACATTATTTCATTAGCAACAGGTTCTCTAGAAGCAGCCCAACAATTTACTGCCACTGAATGACTGACGAAGAGGACTTCCAAAACTAGAAAAATGCTTTGGGAGCACTGAGCTGTAGGTATTTTAGCAACCATACAAATGGCTGGAGTTAACATTGTAACTCTTGATGATATTTAATATTTCTAATCACTCATTCTACAAATAATTTATAATGCGAGCACAGCAAATAAATGAGACCAAAATGGATACCAGTTAGTTCATTGCTCATTTGATGACTTCAGTTTTCAGCGATATTTAATTCAGTGAAAAGAAAATGCAATCATAACTTTAATACTGAAAGAGTATTTGGGGGGGGAATAATAAAAATAACTTTTCAAAATCCAAGAAGGGAGACTCTAAAGCTTACAGGAGTGGCTTTTTAAAGTAATACAAATATATAGCTCCAAAGTGGGTATTTATACACCAGAATACTTAAAATAGTTGCCCTAGGAAACCCACATGATTTTTGTGGTTGTTGCTGCTGCTGTTATGGAGAGGTTTTGCAATCTTTCTCTCAAAAGTGTTTCCAAATAATATATATTACTGTAATGTCATCTGACATGGAATATGTAAGACTATACAGGATAAATGTTATGTTTTTTAAAATATGATTTTTCTTTACATGACCTAAAGATTATTTTAGAAGGTTAGATATAAGATAAGGGATAACCTCCCTTGCACAAGCACTAAACCATATACAAAAATCAGCTACTATACAGTTGATTTGCTAGGCATATTCCAAGATAAATGGGCATATGTACCTAGGTCTAGAGCAGAAACTTTTACATTTAAGTACCGTACATGTTGCCAAATTGATTAAGCCTAACAGGAAGAGGGTTAAGTAACTCAAGACCAAATAACCCAAGCATTCAAGCAAATATACTCTATTTACTAAAAAAATCTGAATTTAAGTTTAATACTCCTACTTTTTATACAGGCCCACTCACAAATCAACAAAAGAAATTCTGGTCAAACTTACAACCTTTAAGTACTTGCTTTAATGTTTCAAAGAAAAGTAAATTCTCTGCAAATGTATTCTGATGCACGGCCAGTGTTTTCTAGCTATGATGGAGGAAGAAAGGGGTGTTCCCTAGCTATTTCAGGTGGAAATGGTTACAATAATAGGGTTCTAAAACAAGTAAATAATTTTAGGCTGCAATGAAGTGATTTGCCTGGGCTACTCGGAAAGTAATTTTCATTTTTTATTGGATCTATCTATAGGAAGGCAGTACTGAGAAATAATCCTTCCTGTGCAGTAAAAATGGTTTTATATCAGGAATATACATGGTCCTTATTTGGGCAAATAAAAGAATATAAGAATACAGACTACTCTGTCATTAAAGTTCTTATCTGTGTCTTTTCGAGTTTCTGTTGATAGCCGCCCTGCTTTCCAAATTAATTATCCCCAAGGATCTTCACGTAAAAGGGCGAAAACACCCTCATGATTTTACCCTAAATAAAGGACCTCATACCTGTGTCCTTTACAATCGATCAACGGTTTAGAAAGGAATAAAAATAAACGGTTTACTTCCCCATAAATGCGTCAACAAATAAAACTACTTTAAATTAAGAAAGGTCATGATTTACAAAGTCAAAGTACTGAAACTGTTAAGTCTACGCGAGTGGTTCTCAGTCTAGACTGCGCTGGATTCGCCACCTGGAAAGTCTGTTATAACACAGCTTCTGGGTGCCACGCTCAAAGTTTCTGATTCAGGAAGTCTGGGGCTTGCATTCCCACCAAATTCCAAAGGGATCTCGCTGCTGCAGCTTCAGGAACCTCCTCATGTTGAGAACCTAATTTCTGTGATATGTAAGATGAATCTGACAATGTAAGAGAAATACATATACATATATATGTATATGCTTATCTAAAATCACCTATCTAAATAACACGATGTTTATAATGACCAGAGATTTAGATTAATAATTTTTACACAGGCCAATACTATTCCTAAATATGTGACTAAAAATCACATCAACATCTAAACAAAAGCAAACAGAAGAGATCACAGTGATGGAATCAACTCAGGAGCTGCAATGCCTCCTCTGTTTATAGTTCATCCACACCGGCACAGGGTTATTTTAATGCAATTATTTCCTACTTGTCTCTCCTACTGGATCTTACCCTCTTCCACTGCCCAACATGAGACTCGCCAGGATAAATAATCTGGGTGACAAAAATGTAGGGAAAATGGAATTCTTTCTATTCCAAACAGTCCCAGTAACGTGCCCCCACCCCAATTTTTCTCACTTCTCATTATCGCCTGCACACATGCCACACATGCAGACATGCATGGTATTTTAAAAAAAACCTCTTTAGCTGAGATGATCTGAACCAGTCTGAGAGCAATAAAGACACGACATGGAATGAGATAAATTCACCCTCCCACCCTAGGGAAGAATCCCTTGAGAGGGCTCAATCTCAGGCATTCCTCAATCTCCAGAGTCCTGGCCTCTCTCACTGCCTCAGGGAACACCAGAGTCCAGCACAAGAGTCACTACAAGAATCCCGGGTCTCTTTAGGTCTCACCTCCAGCCTTCAGCCAGGCCCACAGGTCAGCCAAAAGACGGGGCGTGTCACACACACACACACACACGCATCATTCCCATCGTTACAACCATCAGGTCAGGCAAGTTCTTTTTCCTTTCAGATTAGGGGTTGGGGAGAGAGGGGATGACGATGCTCCGACGTGGGGAAAATAATGTAGTTGCTTCGTAACGACGCAAGGAGGGAACTAAGGGACCTGAGAGGGAGTGGCCGACGGAGCACAGCAAGGATCGGGGCTCGAGGCGCGGGGGCCTCCACGCCCCCTCGGCCCCTGCACCCTGCAATCCTGAAACGCCCGCGGCTGGCAGTGGAAAGGGTAAGGTCCGGGTGGAAGCTCCTGCATCCTTCTCCAAATCTCCCGCCTCCTCCCAGCGAGCACTCCAGGCCCCCAAAGAGTTGGCCCCCTCAAGGTTCCTTTCCACCCCGCCCAGGCCGCAGTCAGTGCCCTCGTCTGCAGGGACGCTGCTCTTTCCCTGCCCCTAACGTTCACGTCCTTTGGCTCTGGACGGCATAGAAAAGGTGAGCCCTGCAACTTCGGGGTCCCAACCCCAGGGGCTGTGACCTGGATTCTCAGCACACAGCTTCAGGACACGGTCCCCAAGGGCTAGCGGGTAGGGTCCTGGCCTGCTACCCCCTCAAGGAATCCCTCCCTTACCATACCTAGAGAACTCAGAAGTTATTTTCTGTTTACGGCACCGACTGCTTGTCCCAGGAGAAGATGTACAGTCCAGCCCACTCGCAGCGAAAGCCTGTGTGTGAATGCGTATGTGTGTGTGAGTGTGTGAGTGTGTTGCGTGTGCTTCAGTCCCGAAAGCCAAGGGGGCCAACTGCTGACAGACGAAGGAAACTGGATTTGCTCTCGAGGACCTGAAACCTTCGGAGGGGACGAGCTCGCCCCTCTCGGGTTGCCAGCCCGCCCAGGTCCCGCTTCTCGGGCGGAGAGCCTGGACCGTGTCCCCGCGGCGGCGAGCTGCGGTCCTGCCCCGGCGCCGAGCGGCGCGCACTTGGCTGTCCGCTCATTCATGCCTCCGCTCACCATTCACACAAACATGCCCCCGACCGCTGGCTGGCACCGAGAAGCTTGCCTGGTAGTTCTGCCTCCCTAAGTCAGTGCTCATGGCAACGGCTGGTGCAGAACGCAACTCGACTGTCCCCCCACTCCCCGAACCGGGAAACCGAGTCATGTAGGCATTTATGCGTGCAGAAAAGGAAAAGGTGGCGGAGAGGGGTGGGGGGACTCCCGGGGCTCAGACCGCAGCTCCGCTTCGGGGGAAACCGTGCCACCGACACGACCCAGAGTGACATCGCAGTGCGCCCCGGCTCGGGTCCCCCGGGGGGGATCAACCCAGCGCCAAGTCCCCCACTCCTCCGCTCCAGCGCGGCGCCGCCGGCTCGACCCGCCCCGGGGCCCGACCGCGGCCGGGGTGAACGGGGGAATGGGGGGGAGCGGCTCGCAGCCCCGGCCGCCTCCGGGTCGTTCCCGCCGACGGGACCCGGCGGAACCCGAAGGCCGCGCCAGGAGGGGCCCCGTCCTCGCCACCGCGGCGCAAGGTGGCCGGGCGGCCGGTCTCGCCGAGGCGGCACAAGGTCACGAGAGCGTGGCGATGGCACTCACCGTACACTCCCTGGCCGCAGATGCCCTCCAGCAGGAGCGTCAGGAGCCACACGAGGCCGGGCACTACATCCATCTTCACGTGGACACGGGCATATCCAGCCCCGGGGCGCGCGGCGGGGTCTTCCGGGGGCGGCCGCCGGCCGGGGGCGCTCCGCTCGCCGCGGGGCCGGGCCGAGGAGCCGGGGAGCCGGCGGCCGGAAAAGGGCGCGCCGTCCGTGCGTCCTTCCCCGAGCCGAGCGCAGGAGCCTCACACACTCCACACTCATGCACACGCACGCACACACACACTCACTCACGCCGCACTCACACCGGGCGCCTCCGGGAGTCGCGGCCGCCCGGGAGGAGAGGGGCCGGGGACGGCAGAGGCGCGGGCGGCCGAGGGTCCTTCCGAAAGCGGCTGAGGCTCCGCGGCGGCGGCGGCGGCGGCGGCGCGCAGGGCGGGCGCGGGCCGAGCCTGGCTCCGGCAGCCGGGGGCGCGGGAAGTGGCCCCTGGCCCGGGCCGCGGCGGAGGGGGCGTCCTCGCCCGGGCTCGCCTTCACAGAGTAAGTGGCGGAGGTCCCCGGAGGAGCGTCAGGAGGCGGCAGCGGCCCGCCCGCCCGCAGCCCGGAACCCCCAGCCCTGCGGTCTCGCCTTCCCCCATTCCATCAGTTGCCATTGCAACGCCAATCCGGTGACACCAGGCAGCCTCGCATCGCCGAGCGGGAAGGCGAGGAAGAGGAGGCGTGGGGCCGGGGGCCGGGGCGGCGGGGGAGGGGCCGCCGGGGGGGGAGGGGGAGGAAGGGGACCGACTCGGAGCCGCGGGTGCGCGTGGAGCTCGCCGGGCCACCCGCCGCCGCCGCCGCCGCCGCCGCCACGGCCGTCTCCCGAAGAGCCTTCAGCGCCGGGCCGGCAGGCGGGGGGCTCGGGCCGGCCGCACCGGGGCCGAGGGCTGGAAGCGCCGGCCAGGCATCGCCACCGGCAGGACGCGGGGCCCGCCAGGCGGACCTCCAGATGCGCACCCGCCGCTCCGCGTGCCCACGGCTCGGCGCGCGTCCTCTCCGCCTCGGCGCCCGCCCCGCCAGGTGGCGGGGGCGGGGCGGGGGCGGGGCGGGCCTTCGGGGGAGGGAGCGCAGGAGGGCTTCCCCCCCGGACCCCGCGGGCGGCCGGAGGTGCGCGCGGAGCAGCGGCGGGCGGAGGGCAGCCCCCTGGCCGGCCACCGCTCGGGGCCCAGCTGCGGCGCCCGGGACGCCTGGGTCTGCGCCGGGCCGCGCGCCGCGGGGGCAGAGCGGAGGCGGAGGAGGAGGAGGCCGAGGAGGAGGAGGAGGAGGAGGCCGAGGAGGAGGAGGAAGGAGCGCCGAGCGGAGGCCGCGGGCGGCCGGGCAGGGCGGCTGAGTGCGGTCACGTTGGGCGCTACGTGCCGAGAGCGCCCGCCGCAGCCGCGCGACGTCAAAGCCGGGGCCGCAGCCCTGCCGCCCGCCGACGCCGCCTCCTCGGCCGGCCCCGCTCCGCCGCCGCGCGCCCTCCCCGCCTCGCGGCCGCCGGGCAGCACCGCACCCTCAGCCCGCAGCCCGCAGCCCGCCCCGCCCCGCCCCGCCCCGCGCCCCGCGCCCCCGCGCCGGTCTCCGCGGCCGCTGCTCGGGTCGGCCCGCCCGCCCCCCTCCTACCCGAGCTCGCCCGTGCGCGGCCTGTCCCCGCCCGCCGCCCCAGGTCTTCCGGGACCCGTCCTGCTCGGCTGCACGGCGCGACTGGCCACGGCAACTGGGAGCGACGTGGTTGCCTCCCCACGGCTGTGTCTTCACCGGGAGACGGAGTGATCGCGGCAGACGGATGCTCGGGGGCAAGGGCCCTAGGAGCCCCGAGCCTAGTTGATTTTATAGGCAGTGTCTCTCCGAAAGTTAATAGCTTTGAAAATCTTTTCCCTTCGGTGAAAGAGAGTCGGTCGTTGGGGCAGAGTGAGTTCGGATGCTCGAAGAGCTCAAGAAATCCAGAGTTACAAAAGGATGAGAAAATCCAAGGCATCTTTAATTTACATATACTTCGCCAAAAATTAATAGGGAAAAATCTGCAAACGTAGTAGTGGTTCCTGAGTGCTTTCCTGTAACCACAACAATTAGTGCTTCTTGCATGCGACCTACTTTCTTGAATATATTCTTCACTACCCAGGTGGCACATAGTAGGGAGGTGAGTATCATGGGTGAAAGCGCATATTCGTATGTACGTATGGAGCGTGGTAATCATTTATCTGCTCCCATAACAGACTGATAGAACATACTGCAGGCCCCCCTCCACTGCTGTACTTCTGCTGGGGAGAGGGGTTCCCAAGCTCAGGAAGATACATAATCCCCAGGGTTTTCCACCAGGGCCCTTTTCCTCAATGAAACGAATTATGCATCTTAATTTACAGGGTATGATCCAGGTGCTTATAAGAGGAACCGGGAATTTGGGGGGAGCCCCAAACGATGCCTGACATACCGTTGCTGATCCTTTCTCTGTGAAATGCCGCTTTCCCCAGTCGGAATTAAGTATGGCTTTAGAAGCAAAGCTCAGTATGTGGCAGTTCTGAAGGGAAATGAATGAGGCTCCCTCCCGGCTGCCCCTCGGTGTGTGGGGGTCGGGTGGTAGGCAGGCTGTCTTATGTTTCTGGAGATGTGCCTTTTAGAGGTGGATTATTCCTGCAGCCCGCAGCGCAGCAGCTTCCCTAAGGCAGGAAACCGCGACTCCGCCCTCACATCGCAGCTGTGAATGGGTCTTGTCCATGAAACGCTTCCAGATTTCAGCTGATGATGCTCTGAAACAGGGCTTTCCCTTCACATTGATCCTGTCCTGTTTGACCATCATTTGTGGAATTATAGGCCTTTTGAGTGTTTGTAAAACTCTAGAATATTTTATTATCCCCAAAGCCAGTGAGTGTGTCACTTTAACGAAACCAGGCTAAGTGAGAATACCTGATGGGGGTCACTTGTCTTAACCTTTGACCTTAGGACCTAGGCTTCAGGAACTTAGGGCCTTTCTTTGCCGTGTAGTGCGCATGTCTGCCTGGGGAAAGCGCCTGCATCCAGCCGGGCCTCCGCAGTTACTGAGTTGGGAAACACTCCCGTGAAAGAGGTCGTGTCACAATGCATGTCAAGTGGGAAGCAGGCCAGGCGCATCTACTCAGGGCCAGGTCTTATCCTGGCTGCTGGACATTCAAAGATATATAAGGCATCATTCCCTCCTTCCAGAAACACACGCTCTCGTGTGTCTAGACCTCTCCTGGCACTATAAGTGCAGGGAATATACGCAGTCCCAGGGCACAGGATTTTTTCAGGTGAATCGGTAATTGGGTTATATAACAGTAAAAAGAACAAGTGCACTTGATTTATGTGGATTTACTGTATTTTTTCCCTATGGAAATACTGGGCAGATTACTTATACAGACAGTCGTCCAATTCGATCAACCAGGGTGTTTTTGTTTGGTTTATTTTTTCTTCCTGAATTTCAACATTTATGAGGCTTCACTGACCAAAGGGTGTGAGGTGTATAGGCGTACCTTAGCACTAGCTATTAGAGCCCTCCAGGTGGGGCACCTGAGCCGGGGCTTAAGGACAGGCAGGGAGCTGTGTCATCAGAAAAAGGGAAGGAGCTGTAGAGCACAGGTCCAGACACTTTAAGCAAATCAGACCCAGGATGCTCTGCATCTCCCAATTAGAGCAATTGCCTGCTGGACCTATGTAAATATCTTCAGGGACTTCCAGTTGCTTGGATTTTGCATGGTGAATATGGATGTTGCAGGGAGCCTAGAAGCTTGAGCAATCACGCGCTGCCTTACTGCGAGAACCCAGTCAAGAGCATCCTTTTGTCACTGACAGGATCAACAATGGACATTTTGTCACTGGTGGTGGCAGGAGTTTGAAAACGTAGGGGTTCTCAACTAATATCTCGAATTACCTTTATAACCTGCTATCATTTTATTGACTGTCATTTCACTCTTAACTTCTCTCACTGTTCTTCAGTAGGAGCCTGAATTCCAAGCTGGGTAGCAGGATCATGGAGAGAGTCAGGGCTTGGCAGAAGAGCCACTCAAGGTTGTGGGACAGAAACGAGAAAACTGGTGACTCTGGAGATGCAGCTGGGTAGGGCAAACTCAAAATTCTCGGTGGCAGTGCAAGGTCTGCCCTATCCTTCCACTCTGGCCTCTTCCGGCAACACAAACACCAGTTTGGCCCAGGCCTTGTCTATTATTTACCACTTCTTCCTGTTACCTCATTGCCCTTTAAACTGATTTCCATGCACACGACTGCCTGGCCAGTTCGTGAAAGTAAACACGAATGTAAAAATCCGAAGTGGCCTCTAGGTCATCTTTCAGGAACACTGCCCGTTGGCCTGTTGCTCCACACTTGCTTGGGGTTGTTTATTCTTTTTTGGTTACAGATTCTCTGCTCATATTGTAGCTGGATGGGAGTGAATCGTACCACAATTGGCTGTGTTTCTGGACTCCTCGCCTAGTCCTTTTCTTCTGAGGTGTGTCCCAAATCTCCTTCAGAAAGCCCCATCGCCCTACTCAGACATGTACCTGAGACCCCAAACTGTCATTCCCTTAACTTCTACCCAGTGGATGAGATCTCTAACCCAGATCAGGACAGAGTGATAGAACCCTATAATTAGTATCAACCCTGCCATGCAAAAAAATCCAATGGTCATTTTCTTCTCTGGATAAATCCCTGTTCACTTAATTTTCTTTCCTGTTCTAAGTAAGAGCTGCTAACATACAGGCTTAGAAGGCTCAGCAGCATCACCCAGGACAGGCTGTTTAGAAGATATTGAAGATGTGATTTCCTATCACACAGGTGTAATACAGCATTGAGGATTGCAGGCGCTGGTCATTTCCAGCAGGAGAGCATGGGGCACTAACTCAAAAGCAGTGGGGCCGGTGTTGTTTTGAGTGTGAATGAGGATTTACTTCTGGGAAGCAGGATCATCTCTCAACCAGAATTTTATGAGAATAAAAAGGGGAATGAGAACACCAAGTGCAAAAGGCTAGGAATAAGGAAGCAGGCAAAGTCCCCGTTTAATGAACTGAGAGGGTTCGAAGAAAGAGATATGACTTCAGGGAACAGTAAAATACCCAAAGAATAATTCCTGAAGGTTCCAAATCCAGGGTCCAAATAGCAAAAGAGGAGGCCAGGAGAGGCTGGACGTGTAATTAGTTTTGACAAGGTGCCACGGTAATTTGTTATGAGGTGATGGGACTAAGGTCTCAGATGTATCCTGGCTGTCCCAAAGGAGTACCTGACAAAATGAGGAAAGTAGAGGTGGAGGAAAGAACACCTGAGGCAAGGTGCTCTTGAAAATCTACCCTCAGCTCAGGGGTGGCTGCACACTTACTTGGTAACGGACATTCTTTCTAATGTAGTCTCCTGTCAAGCCCAACATGATCGTCTCTTGTTCTAGACTTCAAGGGTTTCTGAACTAAGTCGTATACTCCAGGGTTCCATACCACTTATGATTTCTGCACAGCTTGCATCTTAAACCCACTGATTTTTTTTTAAGTCTACCTTCCTGTGCCATAACCTTGGCCATCTTTGTTACCCCTACATATATTTATTCAAATTCGGGCATGTCTTCTTGAACCCTATTATCACCGTGACGCTATTTCCGTAGCAGTCGCAAAGCCAGTGTGTTCCGGAGTAGAAGATGCCCGGTGCAGGGCAGGGTAACCTGACGGAAGATGACCATCTGAACTTCTACTCCAGACTACCAGAACCTCTCACCGTCACGTGGTCTTGGTGTTTGCCTTATCCCATGTAATAAGGCTGCTGTGACAAAATACCCCAAACTGGGTGGCTTAGAACAATGGACATGCATCCTCTCCCATTCTGGAGGCCAGGAGTACAAAACCAAAGTGTCAGCAAGCTGAGTTCCTTCTCGGGGGCTCAGGGAGAATTTGTCCCACGACCGTCTCCTGGCTGCCACCCCAGTCTCTAACGTCACCCCCACCCGGTGTTTTCTGTGTGTGACTCTGACTCTATACCCAGAGATTCCTCTCCTTATAAGGACAACAGCCCTGACCTCCCTAATCCGGTAGGACCTCATCTTAACTTGATGACACCTGTAAAGACTCTATTTCCAAATAAGATCACATTCACAGGTTCCAGGTGGACTTGGATTATGGGGGGACACTACTCAAATTAGTAGATCCCGTAAAATGAAATGAGCAAAAAGTTACTGAGAGTTTAAAATAAAATAATGCATGTAGGATTCAGAGTTCAGCACTTGGCACCTAAGTGCTCAGACAATATATTACTATTATTGTTCAATACTTTCTTATTTCATAGTTGTTAGGGAATATTAGCATATGGGTGCTGATAACTTGACAAGTTTCATTTGGGGGGCTGGCTTACAGCTCAGTGTCTTTAGTTTTTGTTTTGTTGCTGTTGTTTTTGTATGGGCAGGCACTGTGACTCGAACCTGGGTCTCCAGCATGGCAGGCAAGAACTCTGCCACTGAGCCACCGTGGCCCACCTGAGTGCCTTTAGTTTTATAAGTATAATGAAGTGGTTTTCTGTAAAAGCATTACATACTTTCATTTAAAGTTCATCTGCCCCATTTCCGTCCAGTCACATAGAATTCTGAAACTTTTGTAATGATTTGACATTTCAGTTGTTGGGAGTAGCTTAACATCTTTGGAAAACTTGAAAACTTCAGAGTGCAAACCTGCATCAAGATTATTTTTGAAAATGCCACATCCCAGGATACATCCCTGACGAGCTCTACAGCTTAAATATTACTGCAGAGAGCTTTCTGTGTTTCACTAGGCATGGTTTACCGTCTTTTAGAAATAGATTAGCATGAAATGATGCTTGCCCTTCTAGCTCACCAGTGGACCAGAGAAAAGATGAACATCAAAGCTGGATTACAAGTTTTGCCCTGGAAATATAAAGAAATCAACTGTTTCTGACAAAGAAGTGATTTGATTAAGCCACTGTTATAAATACTAGAAGAATGTCAAAAATTGTCCTCAAGAGCCTGTATTTGGAGCAATTTACAAATTGACCTATAATAAAAAATAAAGGGAAGAAAATTTGGGGTCATAACTAGGTGAGTCGGTTGAAATTTGCCATCACATCACATAGTTATAGAAATGCCACTTTTAAATTTCTCTATAATTAAACACAACCTGCTTGTGAGCTCGTCCTATCAGTGAATGTTTGGAAAACCTCAAGGAAACACAGGGTCTTCTGCATTTAGACTTAGTTCTTTTCATGAAATTACCCAGTAATTTTTCGGATGTCTCTCAGTCCTTCTGCTCATCCTCACCCCAGGATGGTGGTTTATATTCGGTCTTGTTAGAGGAAAGGAATATCTCATTTTACCTCCACTTGATCTTAGGGGTCTGCTCTGGCCCACTGCACCCACCGCTCACATCTTCACCCATCTGTGGCTTCAAGTCCTAAAGGCTGAGCCTCTCCTCCCCGAACCCGTCCAGCCATTGACACCCTGGGGCACCCTCCTCGGAGGACACCGGGAGTCTGGATGCACGTGACTCATAATGGGAAACCAAATGACACTCTCTTGTTCTGAATAGACAACACTGACATCTTCACTCCTTTCTAGATTCCCCTATTGGCAAACTGTGAGACATTTCCTCCAAATACTAAGGCAGGATTTGAAAAACAAGCTTTCTCCACCACAAAATTCTTCAAGTATTAGAGGGTCATTTATTCCAAAATAACCACCAGACATGGCAGGGAAATCTCCCTTCAGGGACGTTCATAGACTTATCTTCCACCTCTGTTGTCTCTTTTTCTTTCTCTTCTCTCTCTAGTTCCTCTGTCCCCCACCCCACCAAAACTCTCCCAGCCCAGCAGGCTTTTTGCCTTCCTTGCGAAGGAAAAAGTGGACTTTATTTCAATCCCACTTTCTTTCTACTTTTTTGATTCATAGATAAATGTCTGTGATCTGAGTCCTCCAAGTCACAACTTAATAATTTAAAGCTAGGGTCAGGAAGTTCCCCTCAAAGCATTTTTTTCTCTCAAATGCCTGATAGTTGTTTCCCCCTGGTTCCTGCCCTTTCTCGGAAGGGATGCTCAGCTCTAATAAATGAGCAGCAAGAATTATAGGGAGTCGGAAACAAACTGAATAGAGTTCTACCCTCTATGCATAAATTAGTAAAGAGATAGAGCCAGCCCCTGCCTCCTTGGGGCCCAGGAAGGTGAAATATGCTAGAACAGATACAAAGGAGGGCAGGACTAGCAGGGTTCCAGGGGGAAAGAGTGGGAAGAAGTGCCTTAAAGGAGGGCAAAGAAGGTAAGAGCTGCCAATGACTGATACATCTGATGTGGATTAGCAAGATAACCTGGAATTTCCAAGAGAAGAAACCTAGGATGTCCTAGAGAAGAATTAAGGAGAGCAGCCCCAGTGCTACCCTCCGTGTGTCTGACCAACACCCCTCTATTCAGCAAACACCTTGAGAAAGGAAGCATCTCACTTCCTCTCTCTACTCTCTTTTTCCCACCTTCTGTCCAGAAGGATAGACTTCCTCTTTTCTTCCTGTTTATCTACCTTAAATAAAACTCACCTACAGCAGTAGCTTTCAAACTTTTTCTTTCCTTTTTTTAAAAGCTTCAATCCACAATAAGAAACATGGCTTATATCATCACCCTGGGCACATACTCACCTACCACAGCCTGTGCAGATCTATAAAGAACCAAAACACTGTTTTCTCACAAAGAAGTCACCTTCACCACTTGCAAAGTATTTTGATATGTTCTTGTCTATCCTTTGCCAATCCATTCCTCTCCATTCTCTCCCGTATTATTTCATTTTCGCAAAGTGTGATTTGATCGTAATGAATTTTATTCCATAACTCCTTGATGTGCCATACATCAGAATTTGGAAAACACTGATTAAGTCCACATGCCTGCATTTGACATGCTGCAGTTTTGTTTTAAAACATCAAAGCCTTGGAGACACCATGTTGAGTGAAGTAAGGACAAATTTTGTATGATCTCACTGATGTGAGATACTTAGAAAATCAAATTCATAGAGTCAGAATCTAGAATTCAGGTGACTAGGGGGCAGGGTGCGGGTAGAGAATAAAGAGTTAAGACTTAAAATGTGCAGAGTTCCCAGTGGGGACGATGAAGAAGTATTAGTAATGTGTGGTGGTGATGGTACCACAATATTGTGGATGCCAATAGCAGCACTGAATTATATATGCGAATGTGGTTAAAAGGGGACATTTTAACAAGGTATCTTTCCCTGGAGGCCTTTGATTGGACATTTCTTTAGACTTGTTTTAATTGGGACATTTTCTCGGCCTTAGAACTGTAAACCAGCAACTCATTAAATTCCCCCTTTTAAAAGCCATTCCGTTTCTGGTATATTGCATTCCGGCAGCTAGCAAACTAGAACAGCAATAGAAATCAACAGTAACATTTTTAATAGCTGAATAGGACCCCAATAATGAATGCAATGCAATTATTTAACCAGTTTCTCTTTCCTTGGACATTTGAGTTGTTTCAAAAAGTTACGTACGAGGGAGGACACAGATAATAAACAAGAAAACAAGCAATAAGGATAATTTCAGGTTGTGAGAAGTACTATTAAAAAACATACAGCGGTTGCTAGTGTGTGAAGGGATGGCAGAGTAGATTAGGTGATGTGGTTAGAAAAATAATTTTAAGATGAGGCCCAAAGGATAAAAGGCCCATGTGAAAAGAAGGGGTAAGATCTACAAGGGAAAGAACTAGGGCTCCTGGAGCCTGGTGCGTTCAGGGAACAAAGGAGGCTTTCTGAGAAAAAGTCAAGGACCAAGCCACAAGTCACGAAGAGCCCCATAGGCGAGGAAAAAGAGGTATTTTACATCTCAGTGAAATGGAGAGTCCCTAGACAATTGAAAGGAAGGAGGAGGAGAGGATAGAGAGGAGAAGGGAAGGATAGAGAGAGACGATGTTCATTATCATTAGGTGTACAGGGGATGGCTATGAATGAATGGATCTGAGCACTGACCATATAAAGTTACAATCAATTTCAGAGTTAAGGAGATAAAAATATGACACATATCTAGAAGCATAGCATGCTTCTGAATTCACTTAGGTCTTTTTATTGCCTTTAATAATATTTTATAATTTTCTTCACATAAGTTGTGCATTTCTCTAAAATAATTCCTTGGCCCTATGAATAAGAAATTTTAAAAACTGTATTTTCTAATTGGTTATTGTTGGCATGTAGGGGAGGTATTTAATTTTATATATTCATTTTGTAACAGCTGAAATTGCTTGTTAGATCTATTTTTCTTTTTCATTGATTGTCTTCAGTTTATCAGTTAGTGAGACAATTATATAATCTGCTAATAATGATAGTTTTGTTTGCTGTTTTCTTGTAGTAATGAGTCTCCAGCCTTCCTTTTCTCTGAGATTTTATTGGCAGGAACTTCCATTATAAAATTGAAAAATGATAGTGATGATTAATTCCAGATTTAATTGGAGTGCTTCTAGAGTTTTGCAGTTCAGAATGCTATTGAGTTTAGGTTTCAAACAAATATACAGTTTCTAGTTTAACAAAAGATTTGTTTTCATTTTGTTGTTTTAGTTTCTTGGTTTTGTTGTTTACCTGGTTATCCTTCCACCTAACTCTTCCAATCTGAATGGCTGATGAGTTTAACAAAATGTCTTTTGGGCAAAAATTACAATAATTTCTTTGATGAATTTAAATTTAGGATTATTGTAATCACAATGACAGCTATCAAGTAAGGACAACTTATAGTGTACCAAGCAACATGCTAGACATTATATTACTTAATCATCATAATATATACGGGAGAAAGATATGTCCATATGTATTTGCATTTGGGAAAAGCTGAGATTTGGAGAGATTATTTTCAGTGGTCGACAAAGAGTTCTAAATTCAACTCTATTTAAAGGTAAGTGTTTGATGGATTTTAACATAATCAGCCAAACAATTTGTATTGCTATTAATACAAATATGGATATTTACTATTATTAGCTATTTGCTGAAAAATTATGTAAACTCTAAACCACTTAAATATCTAAGCCATTAAATTTCTTAATACATTCAATCTTTGAAATTACCATATGTGTTAGAGTCTATCATTATTAATACTTTACATAGATGATGTGGTGGATTGAGCGGTGGACCCCCCCCCCGCCCCCAGTTTGGGCATGCCCTTGACCTTGTTCCATATTCTGGTGGGTGTGATGCTCTGGCAATAGGATCTCTTGAGGCTGCTGCTTGGCTAAGGTGTGATCCAACCGGATCAAGTTGGGTTTTAATCCTGATTACTGCAGTCCTTTATGAGCAGAATGGAATTAAGACATAAAGAGAAAAAGCCACAGACAGGAGCTAGAAGTCAACAGAGCCCGGAGGAGAAACGGGAAGGCACAGTCATGTGACAGAAAAGCCAAGCACGAAGGACTGCTGGCAGCCAGACCCGGAGTGCCACCGTCTTTGGGAAGAAAACAGCCTTGCTGGGGCCTTGATGTCGAGCTTGTTCCAGACCCCAGACTATGAGCCAGCAAATTCCCATTGATGTAGCCAGCTGGAACGCTAAGACAGATGAGCAAACTGAGGCACAGGGGGCCTATTATACAGAAATGCTCTGTATTTCCGGGGGGAAAAAAGACCTTGTAGAATTCCTTCAGTCAAGTGTAGGATTTACCAATAAGTTCATTGAGAATTCTCTTACATTTATATTCCTAATTAAGACTGGTCTGAACCTTCATTTTTGTGCCAAAATCAAGTTAATTGGAAAGTTTCTAACTTTTATGAGCTGCAGAATATCATAGAAATTATTACATGAAGGTACAAAAGAGCTCAGTTGCTATTCATCTGGACCAGCATGTTTCTGGAGTGGAGTCCCTTTACTTGAATTTATGGCATCGTAATAGACAATTTCTCAACATTTATTGAAACGCAGTTGTATTGTGAGTGGTGTTGTCTTAAAAGTTACTGAAAACTCCTCGAAATCTGTGATTACATCACTTTTATCATTCTCAAAACTAAGTACTTTTCTCTTTTATATGTATCGGAATATATGTGCTTTGTCGAGTTTTCAAGTTTTAGCTATTTTTTGTTTCTTCAATCAACCAGCTTTCAAATTTCTCTATTATACTGTTTCATGTTTTCTAATTGCTTTTGGTTTTTCTCTCTAATAACTGCTATCTCTTAATTTCCTTGGGCTAATTTTGGTGTTCAAGTTATAACTTCAGACGTAGAATACATAGTTTATTTCTATCTTTACCTGTTTACTGATGAAAGTAGATTTTTACATCTTGTTCTGAGTGGAGAATTTGTGTTCTATTTTTAACATCTCATGTTATTATTTCTGTTCATTTTAATATATAATATAATTATAGTTTTGAATTCTTGGTTGAATGAAGAGTTGCCAAGGAAAATTAAAGAAAGAAAACTTGCTTTTGGTTAGTTATTTCCCATGTTCATTAAATCATAATGAGACAATGTAGATTATAAAATTTCTATTTTTCCAGTTTGTTGAAAATGTCCCGTGTGGCCCTTATAGAAGTTCTTTTTTTTCCCTAGATAAATATTTCATGGATTCCAAAAATACTGTGTGATCTTAAATTGTGAGATACAAATACATATATATCTAATCCATCTTCTTATTTAGATTTCGTACATGCTCTGTTTCCTAGTAACATTTTGATGCCTGCTGGGTCAATGTATTTTGTTATCATTATTGCAGATGAGAAGTCCGAGGCCAGCTTCAGATATTTACTTTTTATCCCTCGGCTCTTTCAATATTTTTACTTCATTTTTATGATTCATATATTTTATCAGGGTATATCCAGATAAGGACTCTTCCCAGCAATTATACCTTGAATATAGCAAGGCCTTTCTCAGGTCAGAAATATTTTCTCTTAATTATGTCTACTTTGTTTATTCTGGTCAATTTCAGAAACAAGTAATACCTGTATCTTGGAACTCCTTTCTCTAGCTCCGATCATATATATATATATATATATATATATATATATATATATCATATCGCTAACTTCTAGCTATCTCTAGCTCTGTCTATCTACTATCTATTCATTTATCTCATTACTTAAACTTTGTCATTTCCCTGTTCTGGGAACTTTCTCATGTTCCTCGTGTACGTCACTGCTTTAATTTCCCACATCTCCACTGCAGGGGATGTCCACTCGAAGGTCAAGTGGATATTTTAACTTCATTGCTGTACGTTCTTTGGAAACATTTGATAATTCGCTCATTGCCTTTTACTGTACCTTTTGTTTGTTTCTTTATGTCTCCTCCTACCCCGACACACAGGAGGTCATTAATCCTGGATTTTTTTAGGTGTGTAAAATAATTAAGTGAAAATTTCTTCTAGGTCCTGTAATTATTACTGAAGATATGCTCTTCCCAGCACCATTCCTGCCTTCATTTACTGCATTGTTGTCTTGTTTTCCCTGATCCAGTGGTGATAGTTTTTCTGTTTAATAGACAGGTTAGATCAGTCCGGGTTTAACTTTTAAAAGCAGAGGGAACATATGAATTGTTTCAGGTTCTTTTCTCTTTCTCTTTTGAGATAAGCAAATTCTTTTCAGAGGGCCAGAGTAGAGGGTAGGCTGCAATAGCCTTAGCAAAGAGCAGACGTGCAATGTGCTATAACTTCAGGCCGTTTTTCTGCCACCTGCATAACCTCGTTGTTCTGGCTCTAAACCAGTGAAGTGCGTAAAACATTTATAATTCCAAGCACACTGCATAGGAACCTTTATATCTGCCACCTTTTCAGTGCTCACTTGTAGGAGTTATACTTTCCAGAAAATTTGTCTCAGTTCCTCTGCAAATGGCACCTGAAAGGAAGAGGGTTGGCTGTCTAATGTTTATGTAATACAAACTCTAAATTGGGGTGTATATAAAGCATCTTCCCTATTAGATTTTAGGCCACCCCTTGACTTTTATGTTAAGTAAAATAAAATGGCCACCTGTGTTGGCCATTGCTGGCAACGTCCCGTTTCTGAGAAGGGCTTTTGAAAAGACAAATCAATTGAGACTCAGGGGTTTTCTGAGAAAATGAAATACTCCATACAGAACTGCAGATAAGCAATGACTACTGATAAACCAGTTTCCATCCAGAAGAGAGAGTTTATCAGATTACACAAGTATACCAGGCTAATCAATGTATATCTGCTCCCCACTTTGTAAGAAGATGGAAGTTAAAAGTCAGTCCATCACAACATTTTCTCACTTGCTTCCATGTTCACCCAGTATGAACTTCCCCTTTCCATCCTCTTTGTGGCATTTCCTTCTACTTTTTGAATGGGATGCTACCAGATTCATGGATTGTTTATAAAACTGTGAGACCTTAAATTGCATGAAAAGTTTTTCTTTAACAGGCAGACCAAAGCTAGAATATGATCTTGCTTTATTTTTCCCTCTCTCCTTCAAATTAACATCTACTTATATTTTTAAGTCTGTCAGTTCTTCTCAGAATCTAGCCTAAGGTTAAGTGTCTGTTTTACTCCTCTATTAGTTTGCTAAAAGCTGCTGGAATGCAATATACCAGAAATGAAACGGCTTTTATAAGGCGACTGTATTATGTTACAAGTTTACAATTCTAAGGAAGTGAAAGTGTCCAAATTAAGGCACCAACAAGAGGTTACCTTCACTCAAGAAAGGCCGATACCATCTAGAACACCTCTGTCATCTGAGAAGGCACGTGGCTGACATCTGCTGGTCCTTGTTCCTCATTCATTGCTTCCAATTCTGATGCCAGTAGTTTCCTCTATAAGCGTCTTTGGGCCTTCCCTCAGTTTCCCTGGGATACAGCTCTGGATTCTGGATGGCTTAGCATCTCATGGGAAGGCACATGGTGAAGTCGGCTGGGCTCTGCCTGTGTCCAGGAATCTGGTCTCTCTGTGGGCACTCCAAGCATCTAAAAAAACCTGTGTTTCTGAAGCAGCTGTTCTCCAAGCATATGCATCTTCCCTGAGTTTCTTCAAAATGTTCCCTCTTTGAAGGACTCCAGTAAAGTAATCAAGATTCACCTTGAATGGGTGGAGTCATATCTCCATCTAACCAAAAGTCACACCCACAATTGGGCGTGTCACATCCTGGTGGAGATAACCTAATCAAAAGCGTTTCCACTGTACAATATCAAATCGGGATTAAAGGACATAGCTCTGTGGGGTACACACCACTTTCAAACTAGCACAACTACTTAGTAGTTTTTGTCTTTTTTTTGTTTTTATTTTCTTGGTACTTGTGGGGAGGAGGCTGTGTTAGTGATCTTCAGTCAAACATATTTGTTATTGATATTATCATGTTTAATTTTCTTGAGCTATTTCAGTCTAAGTGATTCTTTGTACTTCCATTCTTGTAGACAACCCAGAATGAGAGGTGTCATTTTTTATGTTGTTACTTAGAAGCCATTAAAACTTTTCCTTAGTTTGTAGTCTTTGGATTATTTTGCATTTCCTTAAATTACCCTTATTGCTTGCAAGGGGCCTATAAAGAGAATAATGAAATCACAAAATCTCATAATATAAGCCTCACTTTATAGCAACAGGAATGAAACTGGTACGACATCAATACTTGTCATCAGTTTTGAAAGTGGAAGAATTCTTGTTTCAAAATCTGAGAGAAAATACTCAGCACCCCAAAGGCAGACAAACCACTGCACCCAAAATATTGTGTATTCCTATTTCTTTTATTATTAACTTCCTAAGAAAGAAAGGGAAGCAAACCCACAAAGTATGAATCAGATTATTAGATGAGTAGTAGTGTCAATTTACTTCAAGCCTTTGTTAGGTGTATTTGGGAAAGTGTAGCATTTCTGTAAGGAACTTAGCCTCATGTCCCTTCCTGCAGCTCACCTGCAGTTTCAGAGAATTCTCGTACAGGTCTGTGCTGCTTTGAAGCTGTTGTGTACCCCAGAAAAGGCACGGTCTTTAACCCTGATTCAATATTGCTGCATGGTATATATATATTTAATTCTTTATTTAATCAAGGTGACTCTCATAGTCAGGTTCATGTGTCAACTTGGCCAAGTGGTGGTACCTGTTTGTCTGGTTGGGCAAGTGCTGGCCTGTCTGCTGCGATGAAGACATTTCACATCAGCTGCTTCCACAGCTGATTCCATTTGTAATCAGCCAAGGGGAGTGTCTTCTGCAATGAGTGATGCTCAATCTAATTACTGGAAGCCTTTTAAGGAGGATTCAGAAGAGACAGATTCTATTCCTGCTTCGGCTGGCGAGCCTCTCCTGTGGAGTTCGTCCAGACCCTCCATCGGAATCGTCGGCTTCACAGCCTGTCCTGCGGATTTTGGACTCTGTGTTCCTGCAGTCACGTGAGACACTTTTATAAATTTTATATTTGCGAGTGTTCCCTGTTGATTCTGTTTCTCTAGAGAACCCTAACTAATACAGTGACATAAAAGTTTGAAAGTAAATAGAATTAACATGATTTTTAAAAGACAGATTTTTTTGTAACGTGAGGAGGCATTACAAAAGAATAAGGAAGAAAATGGCCAATATACAGATCAGTAAGTATATTGGTCTGATAAGCATTAGAATCTTGTCATCTAGGCAAATTACTCAGATGGTTAGAAACCTTTTATAGCTTCTCACTAAGAGCAAACAAATCTCCAATAAAACACTTTTATTTTAACAGAGTATAAACCAAATTCTTGCTTTTGCATGAAGATACATCTGATAAGGAAACGATTAAAAATCTTGTAAAACTATAAAATCTTAGCCAACCTTAACTACAACCAATGAAACTCACATGCAACAAGACTTCTGCAACTTTCTGTATCCATGCATTTTGTCTTACACATTCCTGTTTCTCATTCTGTAACAATAAGTTATTTCACTTTAACAAAACACTACCTGCATACTTTACATATTTAAATTACCAAAAAAAGATCTCGAAATCAATCTTCAAGCCAACATCCTTCAAACCACAATTTTTCTTCCTTTTTCCTTTTTTTTAATGAAAAATAACGTATATACAAAAAAGCAATAAATTTCAAAACACATCACAACAATTAGTTGTAGAACAGATTTCAGAGTTTGATATGGGTTACAATTCCATATTTTAGGTCTTCTAGCTGCTCTAAGATACTGGAGACTAAAAGAAATATCAATATTATGATTCAACACTCATACATGTTTATTAAACCCTACATTCTCTGTATAACTCCACCATCACCTTTGATCTTTCTCCCACTCTTTAGAGGTATTTGGGCTATGCCCATTCCAACCTTTTCTTGTTGAAGGGGCTGTTGATAACATGGGATAAGGCGATGGAACCAATTAAAGTTCTGGAGAGGCTGATCCCTCTGCAGTTTAGGACATAACTGGGGACCCATCTGGAGGTTGTAGGTTTCTGTAAAGTTACCCTAGTGTATGGAACCTTTATAGAATCTTTTATATTGCCGTAGGTGTTCTTTAGGATTACCAGGAATGACTTTGGTTGGGATTTGGCAAGTTATGGTACATAGCAATGTCTAACTGAAGCTTGCATAAGAGTGACCTCCAGAGTATTCTCTAGACTCTATTTGAACTCTCTAAGCCACTGATACTTATTTGTTACACTTATTTTCCCCCTTTAGGTCAGGATGGTATTGTTGATCCCACGGTACCAGGGCTGGATTCATCCCTGGGAATCATCTCCCATATCGCCAGGGAGAATTTCACCCCTGGATGTCATGTTCCATGTAGGGGGGAGGGCAATGATTTCACTTGCAGAGTTGGGCTTAGAGAGGGTGAGGCCACATCTGAGCAATAAAAGAGGTCCTCCAGAAGTAACTCTTAGACATGCCTATGGGCAGTCTAAGCCTCTCCACTGCATACATGAGCTTCAAGAGAGAAAGCCTCAAGATCAAGGGTTTGGCCTATTGATTTGGGTGTTATAATGTTTCACACAATATCAGGCAATTCCCCAAGGTAAAGCTTAATAGTTGCATTTTTTTCTCCTATCCCTCTAGGGACTTTGCCAATACTTTTTGATTATCTACTTAATATACTCTGGGATATATCCAGGCATTACATTAAGCTATACAGGGTTAAAGGCTCTCATTCTTAATCTGGGTACCCTGTGTTTGGATTGTTTAAATGATCTATATCCAGACAGTTTGAGTTAAATTATATGCTATAAAAAAATTTAGGTTCTTGACAAAAGAAACCTTTCTTCTTCAGGTCTCAAAGAGTAGATGAGGTTCTGAAATAGAGACCATGTCTTCCTTACTCCTCTGTTCTGAATTACCTTAATCCTGACCTGATCGGCTTCATTCTTATCTCTAAATACCAGGTTACACATATATAAGACAGCCTCTCAAAATCCAGGAAACACAATTTCCGCTCTGGTCTAAATGTGACTGCTATAAGGACTTACACTCTAGGTCCTGATTTCTTACAAGCATTCTCTAAAGGAGGCCAGACCATTGTTGTTCTTTTGCTTCTGGCTTATTTTGCCTCACGAATGTCCCACAGGTTCATTCACAGTGTTGCATGCCTCACGACGTTGTTCCTTTTCGTGACATCGCGGTGTTCGATCATATGTATACACCATTGTTCACCAATCTACTTCTCAGTCAGCGCATCCTTCAGCCACCTCCACTCACTGGGCATCATGTATAATGTCCAAAGTCAATAGTCCATCAACACCGTCAATTTTAGATAATTTCATTGTTCCCAAGAGAGAAGGATAGCAATAAACACACCCTCACTGAATAGAAAGTCTAAACTTCCTCTTAACTCTTGTCCTTCCCCCCATTATTTACCCCTGGTGTTGCTGCAGCACTGCAGATGTTTTCCTGTTAAACAGCGCTCATAGCATGCAATAGCAGTTTTCCCCCTATACTCCCAATCTTATACACTCTTTGTACAAGAGTCATACCTTTGCAGTAGTTCATGCAAGAACCTGTTTATATTTGTGGTGTTTATTGGTGGGACACAGGGGTCTATATGACCCCTTTCAAACATGTTCACCTTCAATATGGTAATATAACTTATAGACCCACTAATAACCTCCTTCACTTCTATATATTCCCTTGCATTTGATTCAACCTCATTTAGCTAACCTTTTACCCATCTCTAGCTTCCATGTATCTCTAGGTCCCCTATATTCTGTATTATAAACCTCTGATTTTACTTTCATGGTGGTCATAAAAGTAGAGTCATACAGTACCTGTTCTTTTGTATCTGGCTTATTTCAATCAGCATTAGGTCTTCAAGGCTCACCCATCTTGCCATGTGCTTCAGGATGTTATTTCGTCTCACTGCTGCATAACATTCCATCATATGTATATGCCACATCTTGTTAGTCCACTTGTCTGTAGATGGACACTTGGATTGTTTCCAACTTTTGGTGATTGTGAATAATGCTACTATGAACACTGGTGTACAAATGTCTGTTTGTGTCACTGCTTTCAGCTTTTCTGGGTATAAACTGAGTAGTGGTATTGCCGGGTAATACAGCAACTTGATATTTAGTTTCCTAAGGAACCACCAAACTGTCTTGCATACAGCTGTAACATTATACATTCTCAGCTGGGGGGGATCTTTTGATTGAGCTGTTTCCGTGGAGATGTGACTCACCCAATTGTGGGTGGGACCTTTGAATTAGGTGGTTTCCATGAAGAAGTGTCCTTACCCATTCAAGGTGGAGTTGCTTACTGGAGAACCCTATAAGAGGGAACCATTTTGGAAATAGCAGAGCCCACTCAGCTAGAGACCTTTGGAGATACAGAAGGAAAACACACCTGGGGAATACTTATGAAACAAGAAGCCAGGAGAGAAAGCTAACAGATGTCATCATGTGGCTTTCCAGCTGATAGAGGCATCCAGAAGCCAGACTTCAGCAGCCACCAGACAAACGCCTTCCAAACTGACAGAGGTGTTCCAGACAGCATCAACCATTCTTGAGTGAAGGTGACCTCTTCTCTCGTTGGTGCCTTAATTTGGAGCGTTTTCACAGTTCTACAGCTCTAGAACTGTAATCTTGCAACTTAATAAATTCCATTTTTAAAAGCTATTACACTTCTGGTATATTGCATTTGGGCAGCTTAAACAAACTAAAACAAGGTCAATGATTTCTTACCTTAAACATCTCAGCTAGCTTTCTCTAGCTGTAGGAACACATTAGGCCTGCTTCAGGAGCAGGCAGGAGATGTGGGGATGCTAATGTCTAGAAGGAGCAGCCTTCAAATCATAAGGGTGATTTTTTGGTAGATAAATACCTCGGCTTCCTTATCCCTTGGTGGGAAAATTCTCCCAGTAAGTCATCAGGAAGTCTGAGCTCCAGCTGCCCACAGCATAATCCACTTATTAACACCCCTTTTATCTGCTTTCCTCTTTTTCTGAACTCCTTCCTGGGATCAGGTTCTGCTTTGGGGGGAAGCCCATGAGACAGAGAAGGAAACGCCCAGAAGTAGAAGCGTTGTATTTGCTATGTGACAGAAAATTAATGTCAGAGGGAGGAATTAATCAAATCAGTGTATATGGGTACAAGAGGTAATTTCTTAGAAATTGATTCTGTCCAATTAAATGATCCATCAAAATGTTTATTCCAAGCCATTTGTTTTATACAATTATAGTAGTGCTGGTTTTCCATGTCAAAGCTTCCTGCCAAGAAGTCAATAGTCCCAAAATCAGCTGCCTGCATCACATCATTTTACTTTTTTTAAAAAAAACTTTTTTTTTGAAAATTTCAAAGTATTTCACTATTCTAAAAATAAATTATAAAAGCCCACATACTCTGTCATCCAATTCCAATAATTATCAATATTACTATACTTGTTTTATGTATTCTATCCCATTTATTTATTTTTTATTTTTTAAAATCTTCATGGAATTGTAATACACCCATAGCAAAGTGCTTTTATACTGTATAAACCAAAGTGCATTTACTAAAACTGAACACACTCTTTTAAAACTCCCAGATAAAACAAATAGAGCGATATTGGCAATCAAGAGTTACCCCTTCACACTACTTTCCAACTGCTACTCACACCAGCAAAGGTAAACACTACTCTAACTTGCAGGAATTATTTAAAGCAAATACCAGACATCTTGCCATTTTAACCCTATACCTATCCTCGTTTATTGTGAATTATTAAGGGCAAAGAACACCCTAACTCTAAGAATGTGTTTCATACAAACATGATAACAATTCTCAAAAAGGCTGTTAGAAAATGCTTCTGCAGAAATGAACTAAAATGTGAATTAAGTTCATTGGAGAGAGAATTGAAGGAGAAAAAGGCAGGTTTTCACTATCTGAGTTTCGATTTAAGCAGGAAAGTAGTATCAGAAATTTTATAAGGAATATACTGACTTTGTGAATCACCACCCTTTCCCACCTTCACCTGGATTATTCTTCTAAGAAATCCAGCCATTCCATTAATAATATTCTTATATTATTATAACAATACTTTCTGACTTTAGCCTTGGTTTATAAGTAATTGTTTTATTTAGGTAAGTAATAATCTATACGAGAAGTTTATTTTCGGACAACTAGAAGCTTTTGAGAATGATAGTTTTGTTTTTATTAGGATACAACTGTTGATTGATAAACTAGTTTTGAGTTTATAAAGTGCTGGAAATGATTAATTTTAATGGTGACATAATGAAATATATTTCTGGAACATCCTTCCTTACAATACAGACTCATTTCATATTCATCAGATATTTCTTTATTTGATAGAAGAATGACTGAAGGCGACAGTTATTATAGTGTATGACTCAGTCTTTGTTTTCTTTTTTACAGCTAAAATGTAGCCCTCATCTTATTAACGCAGAAATAAAGAGATGAAACTTCATCAAGTTACTTCTTTGCGTTGTAGAATAATGCCTGGCTTTTATTTTCATTTTCCACTTTGAATTAAGTAACATTTTTAAAAAGAAAATCTAAGCCATCAATACAAAATTAAAATATATCTGCTAGCACTCAACAAGTTCTAGGCCTGTAATATAATTTTCATATTTTTCCTCCTTCAACAGCATAAAGCAAATATATATTCTGACTATTCAAATAATTTTATCATATTTAATTAATAAAATATTCAAATAATCACAAAAATATTGAATATTTACCTGTTGTTAAGAACTAATAAGTATAAAATAAAAATATATGCAAGAGGTCTTAAGGTTATGACAAGTTATTGAAAATGATTTATAATGTCTATTTGACCTTAATTTTCAAAGTATCTAAAGTTTCATCTCAGAAACACTGACAGGTTGCAAATTTGAAAAAGTTCTCATGCATCTTATTCTAGAGCTAGTATATACTTGCCATATATTTTATTTATTTTTCTTATTGAGCATTAAAAAATAAGCGTTTATTTAGCAAATTTACTTCCTCAAAGGCCTTCAATCTACAAGTCTAAATACATTTTTGAAGAAAATAAGAGCTTAAATTCCAAGGGTCATTTTAGGTAAAAACGTTGATATAGTAAAAAATGTCCGGCCTTAATGGTCTAGCACCCCAATAATAATTCTCATCACTTGAATTGTGTAAGTGAAAAAATAAAAACAAAATTTTATTTATTTATTTATTTATTTGTCTTTCATAACTATTTCTGCAGCCATGGCTGGTTTGAGCCAAGTAAGAAGCATTAATAGTAGCCATTAGGGAAAGGCAAATCAAAACTGCAATGAGATATCATCTCACATGTACTAGAATGGCCATTATAAAAAAGAAACAAAAAAAAACTGCAAGTGCTAGAGAGGATATGGAGAAATAGGCACACTTATTCACTGATGGTGGGAATGCAGAATGGTGCACCTGCCCTGAAAGGTAGTTTGGCAGTACTTCAGGAAGCTAAGTTTAGAATTGCTGTACGATCCAGCAATATACTTAGAAGAGCTGAAAGCACAGACATGAACAAACATTTGCACACCAATGTTTATAGCAGCACTATTCATGATTGCCAAGAGATGAAAATAGCCCAGATGTCCATCAGTGGTTGAGTGGATAAACAAACTGAGCTGTATACATGTGATGGAATATTATGCAGCTGTAAGACAGAATAAAGTTGATATGCAGACAACAGCATAGATGAACCTTGGGGATATTATGTTGCGTGAAACAAGCCAGAAACAAAAGGACAAAGGCAGTATGGTCTTACTAATATAAACTAACTATAATGAGAAAACTCTGAGAGTTAAAGTTGACAACACTGGTTATTAGGAGATAGAAAGAGGATAGAGATCGGTTATTTGATGCTGAAGGTGTACAGAATGTTCAACAGGATTGCGTATAAACATCCAGAAATAGATAGCATGATACCATCTGATTGTAGCACAGTATTGAAAGTACGCTAAACAGAGATAAGTGTGAGCATGGTTGAGAGAGGAAGGTTGGGGGCATGGATGTCACCAGAAGGAAAGATAGAGGAAAAAAACATGGGACTACATAATTTAGTGGTACCTAGAGTACACAATGATGGTGATTGTGCTGGTTTGAAAGGATGTATGGACGCTAGAAAAGCCATGTTTTAATCTAAATCCCATTTCATAAAGGCAGAATAATCCCTATTCAATACTGTATGTTTGAAACTGTAATCAGATCATTTTCCTGGAGATATGATTTAATCAAGTGTGGTTGTTAAACTGGATTAGGTGACGACATGTCTCCACCCATTTGGGTGGGTCTTGATAAATTTCTGGAGTCCTATAAAACAGGAAACATTTTGGAGAATGAAAGAGATTCAGAGAGAGCAGAGAATGCTGCAATACCACGAAGCAGAGTCCACTAGCCAGCAACCTTTGGAGAGGAAGGAAAATGCTTCCCAGGGAGCTTCATGAAACAGGAAGCCAGGAGAGAAAGCTAGTAGATGACACCATGCTCACCATGTGCCCTTCCAGCTGAGAGAGAAGCCCTGACTGTGTTTGCCATGTGCCTTCTCACTTGAGAGAGAAACCCTGAACTTCACAGGCCTTCTTGAACCAAGGTATCTTTCCCTGAATGGATGCCTTTGATTAGACATTTCTATAGACTTGTTTCAATTGGGACATTTTCTCAACCTTTGAACTGTAAACTAGCAACTTATTAAATTCCCCTTCTTAAAAGCCATTCTGTTTCTGGTATTTTGCAACCTGGCAGCTAGCAAACTAGAACAGTGATTAAATGGACAAATATAATAACATTTTTACATAGGGCAGAAAATGAATGTCACCATTGTGAGGTGTTAAAACTGGGATGGCATATAGAAAAAATACAATTAATGCAAACTGGGGTCTGTAGTTACCTGTAACACTGTAGTGTTTTTCCATTAATTCACCAAAGACGATATACCAAAGCTAAATGTCAATAAGACAGAGACAAAAGGGAGGGGTTTGGGATTTTTGTTGATGATTCTTCTTTTTTTCCACATATTTCTTTGTGGAAGAAATGAAAATGTTCTCTTATAGATTGTGGTGGTAAATGCATTACTATGTGATTATACCAGGTGCCTTAGCTTGTCCACTTAGGATGGATGGTGTAGTGTATGAATAAAATCGCTTAAAAAAAAAAAGAACAGAAAGATGCAAGTGCTGGAGAAGATGTGAAGAGAGATGTATTCCTAGTCACTATTGGTAGGGAGGTAGAATGGCACAGCCTCTCTGGAGGGCATGGTGGTGGCTCCACAGGGGGCTGAGGGTGGGATTGCCATATGATCCAGTAAGCCCACTGTTAAATATATACTTGGAAGAACAGAAAGCAGGGACATGCATAAACATTTGCACACTAGTGTTTATGGCACCATTATTCATGATCGCCAAAGGATGGAACGTGGCCTAAGGTTACATTGACTGATGAATGGAAAGGTGAAATATGGTGTATGCATACAACAGAATATTGAGATTCTGCAGAAAAGAATAAAGTCATGAGGTCAGCAACCAGGTGAATGAACCTTGAGGACACTGGATTGAATGAAATAAGCCAGAAATGCAAGGACAAATCTTATATGGTTTTACTACTATAAACTAACTATAGTGTACAAATTCTGATTATTGAATTCAAGAGCATAGGTTATAAGGGGATAGAAAGTGGGCAGGGATTGGGCAGTTGATGATTAAGGAGTACCTTACTTATGATGATTAAGGAGTACCTTACTACCACCTCATTGTAGAGTTCCTAGATTGTAAGCTCTTATTACAGTCCCATCCATTCATGAGTTTTAACTGTTATTTAAAATTCTGAGATGCTGTGCTCTTTTTTTGTAACCTGGTAGTTACCTGGAACTTTAGGAATCTGTGTGGCACATGAGGTTCAGAGTTAGAGTTTTGCAGCTCTCAAATTCAGCTTTCCTCCATACAGCAACTGAAAAGAAGAAGCTGAAAAAATAACCAGACTTCAATTAGAGATATGAATGAAATTTATCTGGATAGGACTAAGGCAATCAGAATACAGGGTAAAAGATGATATTATTTATTATTTAAAACTTCAACTTTGGTATGACACCAAAAGGAAGAGATCTTTATTTTATCTAAAATTTAAATTTTCTGTAGCACACTATCTAAGTTAATCTGTCCAGTTAGTTTATTTAAACAATCTAATTACATGGAACCTACAATAGGCAATGATATCTTGTTAATCTGTTTTATTGTTTGACCTGTGATTGTAAAAACCTTGTGACTGACACTCCTTTTATCTGAGTATGGGTAGATGAGTAATAAAATAAAGACATGCATGAAAAAAATAAGTTGGGAATATGGGAAGAAATACCCCTACATAAACTATGGATAATAATTATAGTACTATTTTAATAATCTTCAACAATTGTAGTAAATGTAACTACTGTTAAAAAATAAAATTACAAAATAAGTGTTGTCATCAATGCTAACAAATTCTCCACACCAATGCAAGAGTTGGTGGTGGGGTGGTATACTTGAATCCTGTATTCTATGCATGATTGTTCTGCAAACCCACAACCTCTCTAATAAATTTTTTTAAATTTAAATAAAACAAGTGTTATTGGGATGGAGCATAATTCCTGGTGATGGCAGATTAGGCGATGTTGATCAACTCAACCAAAAAGCTGAAATATGAATATCTATATATCCATGCATTTATCAGTTGATAGATCAATTGATAATCAATCTATAGATTTATCACAGACAACAGGAAACCAACAAGACCCTGAATATTGCCAGACCAAGGAAGGATAGAAAATGGAATCTGTCTTTGTAGCCACTTTTCTCCAAGAAGAGTTAGCATATACCTGAAGAGGCAACTGAGACTGAAAAGGAAAGTGAAACTTTCAACAGATACAAGGACATAGGGAGCCTGAGTTTGTGATTCACAAACTGCCAAAAAATCGAACCTGATAAAATACCAAGCTTGGTTTGGATCTTGAAGGTCTGCGTATTTGGAGTAAGGGTGAAACTGAGGTAGACCAACCCTAGCCTTGTCTGATTCACAGCTGTGAACCAACTCTACTGTTTATTGGATTAAGGTGACCCAGAATTATGCCCATAGGCTACATACCAGAAGCATAGTAAATCCTCTCTAGAGAAAGGTAACATTATCTTTGACTTTAAATAATTTCTACAACATTTTGTAAATAATACTGAGTACTCACTCCAAAATAATTAAGATATAAAAAAATAAGACAGGGCGCACTGGGGGTTCAGTGGTAGAATGCTCCCTTACACGCAGGAGACCTGGGTTCCATTCCTGGACCATGCACCACGCCCCCTGTCCCCCACCTCCAAAAAAAGAAAGAAGACAATGTGATCAAAGTCCAAGAGAACCAACAGAAAATAGATATATATCTATAAGGAGTCCTAATACCACAGGTATTAACCAACAACTTGGAGAAGAAGTCTATGCTTGATATATTGAAGGAAATAAAAGACAAGATTGATGCAAAAATATAAACCATAATAATTAGCCAAACAGAAATTCTGCAACTGAAAAATTCAGAAGCTGAAATTAAAGAACTCAAAGATGGGTTTAATACCATCTTTTGTACAGATGAAGAGAGAATACTGAACCAGAGTAACATTTAAAAGGATGGAAATATAGAACAGAGCATAGTAGACAAGGGAGTGAGTAAAAACTGGCTAATATATGCATAATTAGATTCCAAAGAGAAAAAGATTGAAGATTTAAAGATACAGTAGCTGAGAATTTTAAAAACAGATAAATGGTATAAAGCCTCAAATTTAAAAAGCAAATGAAGAAAATGTACCCATGTCTAATGAGGTAAATTTACCAATTTTTTTTTTTAATAGAAAATCATAGAAGCAGCCAGGGAAAACAAATGGATTAACTACAAAGAAATTACATCAGAATTGAAGCCTGATTCCTCAACAGAAAAGTAAAATGAAAGCCAGAAGATAAGGAATAATATGTTCAAAGTATTAAAAGACACTAGGGATTCTATAACCAGAGAAAAAATTCTTCAAAATATTGTCAAGTGAAGAACACTTGACAATATGAAAAGTTGCTCATTCTTACAACAAAAAAATATAAAAATAAGCCTATGCTAAAGCTTCATTCTCATCTATCAAAGTGGCAAGAATTGTGGAACAAGCAATCTCATATAGTACATGATGATTTGACATCTGTGGAAAGAAATATGGGAATTTGGCAAAATTACATAAACATTTTCCCCTTTACAATTTTTCTTCTAGGAAGCTTTCACAAGTATGTACTGGTAAGATATGTAAAAGAAATATGTGCAAAGAAATTCAATGCTATACTGTTTATAATAGCAGAAGAATAGAAAATAATATAAATATCTGTTAATAGAAACTGGTTGAAAAAATATGGTATATCTGTAAAGTGGGGTACAGTACAAATATAAAAATAAATAAGAAATAAATCTTACCACTTTAGAGTATTCTTCAGGATATATTATTAAATGAAAAAAGCAAGGTGGAGAAAATATTTATAATATACATTCAATTATAAAATATTTTACATCTAAAAATAGAGGGATAAACCACTGATATTTTGGAAAATGGTTACTTATAAAAGGACAGATAAAATAGGATGGATGCGATGTGAAGGAGGTTTCACAAAGTGGTTTCTTTGAATATAGCTAACTTGAAGATTTGACTTTAGAACCATGTAAATATAATATGGAATTTAAAAATAAAATTTATTTTTTTAAATGTCTGGAAATTCTTGAAATAAAAATGAATAGTTACTGGCTTTATTTTGAACAGAGAGGTGTTACCCAAATGATCTTTCAAAACCCAGTAACTTGTACAACCCTAATGGGATATATAAATAATGGCTTCCAAAAATAGATGAAAGAACCAACTTATCTTTGAAAGTTAAGGATCCACACTGTGATTTCTAATGTAACCGTTTAAAGACAAGTAATTGTATTACTACCAGGTTAATAGCAAAAAATATGAAAATTTTAACAATAATCAATCCAAAAGGTAACTAAAAAGAAAAAGAAAGGAATATAGATTAATTAGGAGGTGCAGGATAATGAAAAACTTGGCTGGTGTTTGTCCTCAGTTCCTAGGGGAAGAAACTTTGATCCTTTGGATTTTCACCTGATTTATGGTGTCTTGTGTTCTTCTCTTGGGACCCAGAAGGAGACCTGATAGCTCATATGATAACAAGATACAGTCTTAGGGAGGGGACAGTCCTACTAAAAAGACCAACCTGGCAATTAGGGGGTTAGTGTTTAAGCCAAGCCATATCAGCCCACCTCCCCAGTCTATGGGAGGGGAAGGAGACTGAGCTCCAATACATGAGTGATGTTTCTATTCAGTCATGCCTGTCTAATGAGACCCCCCTTATAAATTCAAGACACTTAAAACTCTACAAGTTTCCCTGATTGAGAAAACATATCATTGCTATGCTGGGAGGGTGATGTATTCGGACTCTACATGTTGAGAATGCAGAAGCTTGCATTGGAGACCCTCCCATGCCTTGCCCATGTATTTATTCTTTTGGATTCTTTTTAAGTGTCTCCTTTTACTGTGTGAAAACTATAATTGTAAGAGTAGCATTTTCAGTGAGTTCTGTGAGTCTTGGGCAGCCTGGACCCCTAAACTTGTGACTGGGGTCTGAAGGGCAATCTTGCAGAGTCCTGTCTTTAACCTGTGGGTTCTGGCCAAATTCCAGGCAGTCAGATTTGAATCAAATTGAATGCCTAGGCAGAGTTGAATTGGACTGAATGACTCGGCAGTTGCTGTAAAAGTTTTTGATAGCCTTCAAAAGTGGAAAAATGAAAATTTTTAACGATGATAGATTTTAAGTCAAATATATGACCAATTAATGAAAATATTAATGTTCTAATAAAAAGATTCATTGCAAAATAGAACACAATCATATCTTTGATATAAAAGATTCATTTAACATACAAGGATATAAACAATGTTGAGATTTAAATGATTAAAAATGATATAATATGTAATCACTAATAAAACAGTTAAGTAGGGTAGCTATATTGATCTCAGACAAAGTTGATTTTAAGGCAAAAATCATTACCAGGGATAAGGATACACATTTTATACTGATAAAAGTTTCAAGACAACATGAAGTTGTTAAACACCAAACATAAATATATTAAACAACCAACTTCAAAATACATAAAGCAAAATATTTAAAAGTCAAGGGGGAAATTGACAAGCCCACAATCATAGAAGGAAATTTTCAAATATCTCTTCCAGTAATTGATAAAATGAATAGATAACATAGCATTAAGAATATAAAGGATGTGAACACATAATGAACAAATTGACCTAATTGACAACTGGAGAATACATATTCCTAAAGTACATTTGATGGACCAAAAAGAAAACATAAAATACTAAAAAATTAGAATTATATTTTGACTACCTTATGAGTAAGCCAGGAATCTATACTAATGGAAAGCCGGAAAATCCCCAAAGTTTGAAAATTTAAAGAAAATGTAAATATATTGGGTGAGAGAAGACACACAATGGAAATTAGGAAATATTTTAAATTAAATGAATGAAAATATTTCATATCAGTTCTTATGGGATGCAGTTGAAATTCATGCTTAGAATTTATAGCCCTAAATTCATATATTAAAAAATGATGGCAAATCCTTGATCTATTTATTCTAGAATTTATAAAATGGTAGCAAGTTAAAACCAAAAAGGAAGGTATGTATGTAATAATAAAGATAAAAATAGCAATCAGTGACATAGGACTTCTTCTACCAAACACCAAACAGTTGGTATTTAAATTACCCCTTATCAAATGCTACAATAAAAACTAGATTAAATATATGAAACAACTACTTGCAATTATTGCTCAACCATCAACAGAGGGAAACACATGAGGTTTGGCCCATGTTTACCCCATTCGGAATTGGAGAGAATTAGAACTAAAGCAAAGAGCAGCAGTCTTGCTGAGCAGAGTAGACAGATAATATTCAGAGCTGCTAAGGGCTCAAGTGAGGGTGAAGCCAAGGTCGTCAAAAACCTGCATTAAAATTCTCTTTTCACCCTTGGCCAAATTGTAACTTTTCCATGTGCAGTGAGAGATTCAAGGAAGTCAAGCAGAAAATAGCTGCTGGAAGACAGAGCCAAGCAAATTTCAGTGATCATACCATCCTGAGGAAACATTAGTTCTCATATCTGCTACAGTAAATAGAATTTTTTATTCACTTTTGTATTGAGATCCCATAAAGGCCATACCCTGTGGGTCTGGATCAGATACTAGAAGTAAAAGCTCTGCTCTGGGTGTAGGGGCAAAATTAAAATGGCCCCTGTTTTGGTTTGCTAAAGATGTTGGAATGCAATATACTAGAAGTGGGTTGGCTTTTATAAAGGGAATTTATTAAGTTACAAGGGTACAGTTCTAAGGCCATAAAATGACCAAACTAAGGGATCTGAGTAAAGATACCTTGACTCAATAAAGGCCGATGATGTCCAGAACACCTCTGTCAGCTGGGAAGACATGTGGTTGGTGTCTGCTAGTCCATCGGCTCCTGGTTTCCAACATCTTCCCCAGGGGCATTTTTTTCTGCCTCTCCAAATGTCTCTGTCTGTGTTGGCTCTGAGGCTTTTTCCAAAATGGTTCTCTCTTAAAGGATACAGTAAGCGGATTAAGACCAACATTGAATGGGTAGAGACAAATCTCCATGGAACCCACCTGATCAAGCGGTCCCACCCTACACTATTAAATCAGGATTAAAGAACATGGCTTTTTTTCGGTACATAACAATTTCAATCCAGCACAGCCCCATACTTAAAAAGACTAAATTAAGCCTCAACAGGATCCAGGTAATCTGTTGTTAATTTAATTGCCTAACTGAACAAAATTCTGAATAAAACAAAATTCTGTGTACCATAATCCATAGTCTCTACAATTCCCAGCATTAAAAATAACAATAAAAATGGAAATTTTTAAAAGCAGGGAAAAGCAACTAATAAGAAAATGATGAGAAGTAAATAGAAATAGACCAATAAGTTATTGGACTATTGGAGTGAGCATAGAAAGAGTTCAATATAACAATGAATTTATATGTTAAAGAAAAGAGAGAAAAAGGTGGACAAAACAATAAAAGATAGACTATTTCAAAACAAGAATCTGTTTTTAAAAATCAAATGAACATTCTAGAACTGTCAAATAAACATCTGGATCTAAGATTTTATTGGATGATACAGTAGGTTGAGTGCCTCCACAGATATATCCATGTCGTAATTCCTGGAACCTTACTTGTTGTCATGGTCAGGTTCATGTGTCAACTTGGCCAAGCGGTGTTACCTGTTTGTCTGGTTGGGCAAGTGCTGGCCTGTTCGTTGAGATGAGGACATTTCATAGAATTAAATCATGATCACCTTGGCTGCATCCACAGCTGATTCCATTTGTAATCAGCCAAGGGGAGTGTCTTCTGCAATGAATGATACTTAATCTAATCACTGGAAGCCTTTTAAGGAGGATTCAGAAGAGACAGGCTCTCTTCCTGCTTGGGCCGGTGAGCCTCTCCTGTGGAGTTCCTCCAGACCCTCCATCAGAATCATCGGCTTCACAGCCTGCCCTGCGGATTTTGAACTCTGCGTTCCTGCAGTCACGTGAGACACTTCTATAAATTTTATATTTGCGAGTGTTCCCTGTTGATTCTGTTTCTCCAGAGAATCCTAACTAATACACTGGTCAAAAGGGATTTTGCAGATACAATTAAGGTTGCAGTCTTTAAATTAAGTAAATTATCCTGGATTACATGGGAATGCCCAGTCAGGTCACATAAGCCTTTAAAAGCAGAGAACTTTCTCCAGCTGGAAGCAGAAAACAGATCATTCAGAAGGTGAATAATTCAGAGATTCCAATCCATTGATGCATTCATCGCACCTTGGTTGGAGATAAAGGAGCTCATAAGCAAGGAATGGGGGTGTGCTCTTGGAGGTGGGTGGCTCACAGCTAATAATCAGGAAGGAAATGGGGTCCTGAGTCCTACAGCCCCAAGAAACTGGATTCTTCCAAAAACTTGAATGAGCTTGGAAATGGATTCTTTCCAGAGCCCCCAAAGAACAGCCCAGCAAGATGACACCTTGACTTCATCCTTTTGAAACCTATGTGGGGAAAGCAGCTGAGCCAACAAAGATTTCTGTCCCATAGAACTGTGAGATGTTAAATTTTTGTTGTTCTAAACTGCTGAATTTGTGGTAATTTGTTATGGAAACAATAGGAAGTAAATACAGATTTGGATACCTGGAAGTGAGGTACTGCTCTAACAAATACCTAAAAATGTGTGAGTGGCCCTGGAATCAGGCAATGGGTGGAGCCTGAAGGAGTTTTGAGAAACTTGAGAGAAAAAGTTGAGATTGAATTGAATCTTGAGTTGAAAATTGAATCATATAATATGAGCCCTTCGGTTGGTTTCTCACATCTTTCAATTAGCATAATGTTTTTCAGTGTTCATCTGCATTGCACTTCTTTCCCTTTCCTGGCTGAACAGTATTCAATTTTATGTCTATATCACGTTTTATTTATCCATTTATCATCAGTTAATGGACAATTAGATTGTTTTCACTTTTGGGCTATTATGATAGTACTTTATGAACACCCATTTCTGTGTGGATAGATGCTTTTATTTCTCTTGGGTATATACTTATGAGTGGAAATGATAGGTCAGATATAATGAGGTTACTCTTTTGAGAACTGCCGGACAATTCATCATAGCAGGTGAGCCCCTTTACATTTGAGTATGGGTTCCAATTTTTCCACATCCTCATAACAGTTGTTATTTTTGCAAGTTATAACCATCCTAGTGGATATTAAGTAGTATCTCACTGTGGTTTTGATGCGCATTTCCTTGATTACTAATAATGAAGAGCATCTTTTCATGTGCATATTGGCTACTTTGCATATCTTGGAAAAATATCTATTCAGATCCTTTACCCATTTCATTTTTTAATTGCATTGTTTGCCTTTTTGTTGTTGAGTTGTGAAAGTTCTTTATATATTCAAGGTACTAGACCCTTACCAGATAAATGACTTGAAAGTCTTTTATTTCATTCTGTGGGTTGTCTTATCACTTTCTTGGGAGTGTCCTTTGATGCACAATTTTTTTTAATTTACATGAATTCCAATTTATTTATTTTTTCTCTTGTTGCTTATGGTTTTGGTATCATATAATTTTTAAGCTGTTGCATAGCCCAATGCCATGAAAATTGCACCTATGTTTCCTTATAAGAATTGTATACTTTTCTCTGTTATGTTTAGTTCTTTGGCCCATATAGAGTTAATCTCTATATGGCATGAGGTAGGGGTCCAAATTCAGTCTTTTGCATGTGAAGAGCTAGTTGTCCCAGAACAATTTGTTCAAAAGATTAGTCTGTCACCATAGAATTGCTTTAGCATCCTTGTCAAAAACCAATTCACTGTAGATGTATGAGTTTATTTCTGGTCTCTCAATTCTGTTACATTCATCTATATGTTTATCCTTAGGCCAGTACCATATTGTTTTGACTATTGTATCTTTGCATTTAGTTTTGAAATTGGGAAGTGTGAATTCTTCTACTTCTACTTTTACTCTTTTGCCTAGTTGGGGTCACTTGCAATTCCTTATGAATTTTAGAACCATTTATCCAAAAAAAAGGCAGCTGGGATTTTAATAAATATTGCATTTTATCTGTATATCCATATATGGAATACTGTCATATTAACAATAATTTCTGCCAACCCATGGACATAGAATGTCTTTCCATTTATTTAGTTCTTCTTTGATTTATTCTTTCATTGTATTTTTCAGGCAAGTTTTTCATTTCATAAGTTAAATTTTTTCCCAAGTATTTTATTGATTTTGATGCTATTGTAAATGGAATTGTTTTCCTAATTTCATTTTTGGATTGTTCATGCTTATGTATTCTGCCACTTTGCTGAATTCTCTTACTAGCCATAATAGTTTTTTTTGTGTGTGATTATTCAGGATTTTATGAAAATATGATTGTCATCTGTGAAGAGAGGTCAACTTATTCTTCTTTTCTAATATGATTGTCTTTTATTTCCTTTCGTTCTTTTTTTTTTTTTTAACATGGGCAGGCACTGGGAATCGAACCCGGGTCCTCGGGCATGACAGGCAAGCATTCTTACCTGCTGAGCCACTGTGGCCCACCCTCCTTTCTTTCTTAATTGCTCTGGCTAGAACTTCCAGCATAATGGTGAATAGAATGGTGAAAGTGGACTTCCTTTTCTTCTCCTAGATCTAGGGGAGAAATTTCAGTCTTTTACCATTAAGTGTGATGTAAAGTGTCAATTTTTCATAATTGCCCTTCACCATGTTGAAGAAGTCCTCTTCTACTCCTGTTTTTATCATGGAAGTGTGTTGAGTTTTGTCACACATTTTCTTCTTCAATCAAGATGATCATGTGTTATTTTTTCCATTCATTCCATTAATGTAATATTTTACATTGATCAATTCTCATATTTTGACCTCTCTTGCATTTCCAGGGATAAACTCCCTAGGACATGGTGCCTGATCCTTGAAAAAGCTCCTGGATATGGGTTGCCAGTATTTTTTTTCAATGTTTTTGCATCTATATTAATTTGGGTTACTGATTTGTATTTTTTCCTGTGTTATGTTTGTCTGGGTTTGGTATATGGTACTGGCCTCATAGAATGAGTAAGGAAGTATTCCTTCCACTTCTATCTTTTGGAGGGGATTGAGAAGAATTGGTGTTAATTGCTTAAATATTTGATAGAATACACCAGTGGAGTCATCCTGTCATGGATTTTCCACTGTTGGAAGTTTCTTGATAACTTATTTAATCACTACAACTGTTTTAAATATATTTAGATTTTATATTTATTTTTGAGTCAGATTTGGTAATTTGTGTGTTTCTAGGAATGTGTCCATTTCAACTAGGTTATCTACCTATCCATTTGTAAAGTTCATACTAATGCTGCCAGTTTACTCCTGATTGTAGTAATTTTCATTACTACCTTTTTTCTTGATCAGTATAGCTAAATGTTCATCAATTTCATTGATATTTTTAAAGAGCCAATATTTGGTTTGTTGAGTTTATTGTTTTCCTATGCTCTATTTCATGTATGTCTTCTTTAATCTTTATGATTTTCATGTTTCTGCTTTATTTGGGTTTAGTTTGTTATTCTCCACTCATTTTTATTTGCATATGGGCAGGAGGCACCAGGAATCAAACTCCAGACCTCCAGTATGGCAGGACGGAGCTCTGCCTGCTGAGCCACGGCAGCCTGCCCTCCACTCATTTTTAAAGTTGGAAAATTAGGTTATAGATTTGATATCTTTGCTATTTTTCAATGTAGGCATTAACAACTATAAATTTCCCTCTGAACATTGTTTTTGCTGTATCCCTTAACTTTTGGTATGATGTGTTTTATTTTTATTTGAAATAAAAGTATTTTTGATATTACTCTTTGTTTCTTCTTTGGTTATTGTGCTGGTTTGAAAGGATGCAAGTCCCCTAGAAAAGCCATGTTTTAATCCTAATCCCATTTTGTAAAGGCAGCCATTTCTTCTAATCCCTATTCAGCATTGTATGTTTGAAACTGCATAGATCATCTCCCTGGAGATGTGATGTAATCGAGTGGTTGTTAAACTGGATTAGGTGACAACATGTCTCCACCCATTCGGGTGGGCCTAGATTAGTTTCTGAAGTCCTATAAAAGAGGAAACATTTTGGAGAATAAGAGATTCAGAGAGAGCAGAATGATATATCCACGAGAAGCAGAGTCCACCAGCCAGTGACCTTTGGAGATGAAGAAGGAAAATGCCTCCTGGGGAGCTTCACGAAATAGGAAGCCAGGAGAAGAAGCCAGCAAATGGCGCTGTGTTCACCACATGCCCTTCCAGATGAGAGAGGAACCCTGACCATGTTCACCATGTGCCTTTCCAGATGAGAGAAATTCTGACTGTGTTCACCATGTGTCCTTCCAGATGAAAGAGAAACTGTGAAGTTCATTGGCCTTCTTGAACCAAGGTATCTTTTCCTTGATGCATGCCTTTGACTGGACATTTCTATAGACTTGTTTTAATTGGGACATTTTCTCAGCCTTAGAACTATAAACTAGCTACTTATTAAATTCCCCCTTTTAAAGCCATTCTGTTTCTGGTATATTACATTCTGGCAGCTAGCAGACTAGAACAGTTATTGAGGAGTGTGTTGTTTAATTTCCACTTTGTGATTTTTCCAATTTCCTCCTGTTATTGACCTAATTGTAACCTTTAGGGCAACTACTAAGAAAAAAATACATATAGACAAAGAAATGACAAGAAAATTAAAATGGTACACCAGAAAAATATCTATTTAACACAAAATGTTCATAATATAGGGATTGAAAACAAAAAAAGATATGATATACAGAAAGCAAATACCAAAATCGGAGTTCTACCTTATCAGTAATTACATTAAATGTCAATAGATTACAGAAGTAAGCCCTTCCTTATCAGTAATTACATTGTGTGAATGGATTAAACTCACGTGGAAAAAAGTATCATCCAGCTATATGCTTAATTCAGTTTTGATTCAAAGACGCCAGTAGATTGAAAATTAAAGGATGTGAAAAGATTTTCTATGTATGTATATTATACATAAAGGACTTAAAATTTTATAAAATATCATGAAAGTAGAGGAAATAGGACAAATGACATTCATAGAGAAATTTACTTTTTCTACTTGATTATTACTGCAATGGGAGCCTTTTGGTTTTCAATTACATAGGCTATAAATGTTCTTACAATCTGAAATCCATTATGAATGGCTTGTCCAACATATTCCTCCCTCAATTTACCTTGCCACCTGTGTCAGTTATTTATTTATTGCTTCTTAGTTCCAAGCCCACCTGTCTTTGCCTTGCTTTGTCATCCTGCAGTTGGACTCTGGACATTTCTCATTTGCAAGTTTACTTGATTGAACTTTGCTAATAGAGAGTACTGGGAGGTCACTAGCAAAATCAGAGTAGGAGGAAGAGACTTCAATTCCTTTTATCCATATGAAGCCAATGGATTGGTGTGCATGGGTCCTGCTACTACTAACCGCAGCACCAGCTCTCATGGATTACAAGTCCATGCCTTCTGTCAGATTTCTCCTTCACGGTAGCAGCAGCCCTCATGGCTCTATTGCAGCTAGCAACCTGAGGAAATTTCTCATTCATCCCAAATGCCATTGTCAAAGCAGGAGCTAATCGTAGTTAGGGAAAAGCTGAAGTCTTAGCCGATATTTGACACAGCAAATTCACAGTTGGTCTGCAGACTGATTCTGTGGCTATTTTTTTTCAGTTTCTGCATGTATAATTGTAATAGATACACTTGGCAACTGGCAGGATCCTCACATTTACTTTCTGACTCTTTAGGAAAGAGCATGATGGTAACAAAGTCTAAGTGGAGGTCCCTGAGACTTTCCTTCGCTATTTATATATTAAATCAGAAGTAGTACTAGATCGGGCGGGCCATGGTGGCTCAGCAGGCAAGAATGCTTGCCTGCCATGCCCGAGGACCTGGGTTCGAGTCCCGGTGCCTGCCCATGTAAAAAAAAAAATAGTACTAGATCTTTGGTCCCTGAATGAATTGCAAAGATTAGTGCTGTCATCAAAGATTGCACTATATGCAATAATTACCCATCACCTTCTCATTAATTAGCCTGTGCAAAAGTTGGATGGATTTGGGTGATGACTTTGATGACATTTTGTAACAAATGATTCAGATGTAGAATTTTTTTTTTTGGATGTAGTATTTTTACTAGAGCAAATCAATACAGCCATTGGAACTTGGTTTGTAAATATTGACTTGGCCAATTCTTTTTCCTTCATACCCAAAATGGCAAGAACCATTAGAAGAAGTTTGCCTTTTGGGGGAAGGGCCGACAGCACATTCTACTATAATACATCAGAGTTTCTTCCACTCTCCCACTCTGTGACATATTATAGTCTGCAAAGGTCTTGATCATCTTGACATTGCACAGAGCATCAGACTGTTTCCACAAATTGATGATGATATTCCGACTACATGAGATGAGCTGGAATTAGAAACGACTCTCAATGCCTCAGTAATACATATGTGAGGCAGAGAGTGGAATAAACTCCACAAAATTTCAAGGGCTTATCACAATGAAGTCTCTAGAGGGCCAATGTATGTAGAACAAAATATTTCCTCCAAAGTGAAAGACATGTTACTGCCCCTCACACCATCTGCAATAAAGAGAGGCACAACATTTGATATGTCTTTTGGAATTTGAAAGAAACACATATTATATGTGTGTTTTAGATTTAACATGTATACCAAATTACATATAAATTGACCAGTTTAGATTGGGTTCCAGAGCAAGAGAAGGTTCTGAAGCAAGTTCAGTCTTCAATGCAACTTGATTTCCCGCTTGGGCCTTATGATCTAGCAGAGTCAATGATAAATGAATTTCCTGTGTGACCAATAGGGAAGTTGTAGGAGAACCTGGCAAGAATCTATAAGAGAATCACAATACAAACCTCGAGGATTTGGGAGCAAATTCATGTCTCTTTGGCTGATAATTATTCTTTGTAGAAACAGTTTCTGGCTTGCTGCTAGGTGTTGGTAAAAACTGAATGCTTAACCATTGGATATCAGTTGACCGTGAAATCTGACCTTTTAATCTGAACTTGATTTCTGAGTTACCAAACTAATATTAGGCGTGAGAAAATGCACTATAGTATCAAGTGGAAATATTATGTGAGAGATTGTGCTCAGATAAGTCCTAAAGATACAAATAAGTTGTATGAGCAGGTGGTTCAGACTTATTTGATACCAACTACAGCTACATTGCTCCTCACCCAACACACACCTTTGAACTCATAGGGAGTTCCTTATGATCTCTGGGCTGTGGAGGAAAAAAGTGGTACTATTTTATAGATAATTTTGTCCAATATACTTGTCCCCTTCAAAAGTGAACAGCTGTAGAATTTCAGTCCCACACAGAGATGACCTTGTATGACAGAACTTAAGCAGTATCATTTGCTGTTCTCTTTAGATTGACTGAGACAGGGCAAGAAGTATTGACTTGCATTTATTCACGTGTGTCTGCCCATGGTGTGGCTGGCTGTTTAGGGCTTGGAAGAAATGGGAATGGAAAGTTGGTGAGAAGTTGCTCTTGGAAGTGGTATGTAGATGGACCTTCCTAAATAGATAAAGACTGGTGCTATTTTTCCTCCCTGTGAATGCTTACCAAAGAGCATGCACTTTGGAGGAGAATCTAAATAAGGTAGACAAATGACTTTTTCTGTGGATATCAATAAACTCTTTCCCCAGCCATCCCAGTGCTTACTCAATGGGTTCACAGTGATTGGAATGAAATATACACTTCAACAATATGGATTTCCTTTTACCAAGTGGATAGCCCTACTACCAAGTGCCTTATCTTCTGGCATAATAGACCAACAATGAGTCCTCTATATGACACCATTCCCAAGAAGAGCAGCCAGTCACATGGAGGCAGGTAGATTACATTGGCCTTCACCCATTATGGAGAGGTTGAGATTTATCCTCACTGGAATAGAAATACATCCTGAATATGAATTTGCATTCAATGCATATGATGCTTCTTCTACTTCACCATCTGCAAACTCACAGAGAACCTTAATCATTAATATGCTATTTTGTTTTATATGACATTGATTCTGATTGAGAAACTAATTTCTTAGCATGAGTTGCAATGGGATCATGGAATTAATTGGTCTTACTGCACTCTCACTCACCCAGAAGTCCCTGGCCTAACACAATGATGAAATATCTTAATGAAGAGATATTGACAATGGCAGTTGAGAGACAGCACCCTAAGATGATGAGGCCTCAAAGTATACAGAATATTCTTAGAATCATGGACACTGTTGTATGGTTTTGTCTCCCACATAGCCAGAATATATGGGTCTCAGAATTAAGGGTAGGAAGTGACTTCTCTAACTTTTTTACCCAACCCCTGTCATAGAAGATTTGCTTCCCGTGCTGGAAAGCTTGAGATCTGCTAGTTCAGCAGTCTTAGTTCTCAAGTAGGGAATGCTTCCACCAGTGAAAACATCAATACTTTCATTTAACGTGAAGATAAGACTGTTGCCTGGACATTTTGGACTTTCTCATCTCATAGAATGAATCAGCAAATAAAGACATTAGTGAATGGAGTGATTGATCTAATTGTGAGGGGGAAATTAAGTCACTGCTACACAACAGGGCAAGAAAAATTATGTCTGTACTCCAGGGAGTTCTCTGGAGGGCCTTTTAGTATTTCCATGACCACTAGTAAATGCTAATGGAAAATGACGGCAACAACAAAAAAAGGACAACAAAACCATTAATGACTTCACCCACTAGGTAAAGCCCACAAGCACCTGAGGCTCTGGCTAAGGGTAAGGAAATATGCAATAAAAGGTGGTTTTGGGAGATGAAAGTCATGGAAACCTCCTCATGACCAGTTATGGAAATGAGGATTATTTTGTATTTGCTTATCTTCCCCTTGCTTATATTTTGTAATTACTGCATGTGTAATTTTATTTATTATCTTTTTCTTTCTCCTTCTTCTTATCATCTGTACAAGTTTGTTGGATGTGAACTTTATAAAGTATTAAGGTAAGTCCAGTGTGATTGTGACTGAATTTAAGGATTAATTAATATAATTAATCCTCAATAGATACAGTGACTGTTGGGCTGTGTCTCCTCATTTTGAGGACAGGATAAGATGTTTTTTTAATTGTGTGAAGGATAGCTGCATCTTGTGTGGGGGATAATTACTTGTTTTGTTCTCTCTCCGTCCATCTTGGCATATCAACTATTTCTACAGTTGCTACTTCTATATTTCTTTAAGTCCATGTTTGCCTCTTTTGGATGTTAACCACTTTTTATTAACTAACAGTTCATTATATTACATTTTTCCTGGTAAAATTGCTATCTCCTGCTTGGTTCCTGCTTGGTTCACCTCTTCTCGGCATCTATCATAGCAAAACAAAATGCCCAGAACATAGTGGCTGAAAACAACTTATTACTGGTATTCTCTCACGTGGTTCAGTAGTTTGACAGGGATTGGCTGGAAATTCTTTCTCCGCATTTCTTGTGAGGTTGTGGAAATATGTCAGGGAGGGCTGCAGTCATGAGAAGACACTTCTGTGCCGGGCATTTGAGATGGGTCAATCACATGGCTGGTTGTTGAAGCTGGGAGCATACCCTGGGCTGTCAACTGTAGCAAGTGCTGTGGCCTCTCAGTAAATGCTGAGCTTCTCCCAGCATGGAGGGTGCGGTCCCAGGGGGCTCCACAGGAAAAAACTGTCTAGATGAAAGGAAAACAAAAGATACCAAGCCCACTGAAGGACTATTCCTGGGACCGGAATAATGTTAATTCTGCATGTTTTACTGTAGATCCTACATTTCCCTGGAGTTTTGTTGCTGCTTTATGTACAGTTTTATCAGTCGATTTCCTAAGGTGGCATCAACATAATTTGACTTTGGCTGACCTAAACAGAATAATAACTTTATTAAAAGCTGTCAAGAAGCTTACAGACATACCAAGAGAGGAGAGTTTTAGGTCCCTACAATCTTTAAGAAAAAAGAAGTTTGACTGCTAGAACCATAGTCTCAATTCTTTCATTGTAGTATAAAAAGATACTACTAATTCTGTTGGTAAAAATACTATACCATAAATCATGCTCCCAAAAATTAAAACATTGGGCAATGAATACTGTGTTCTTAGGACATGGATTTTGATACCACTCTCTGGATTATCTTTTTGTTATTAGTCCAAATCATACAGGTTCATAAAGTTATCCAAAACCAGATAAAATTCCTAAATCCAAGCTATCAGAAGAAATGGCAAAGCAAGAATCTAGCATTTTCAGCTTTCACAACTAGAGCAGGACATTGCTTTCAGTCACAACTCAGAAGGTGGAGAGCTCTCCAAACATCAGAAGCAGGCGCTGATACTTGGCAACCACCCAAACATAAATCTGTCTGGTATACATATATTTACTTTTATAGAAATATTAACTAAATTTTATACAAATCTCTGAGGGAGGGACTTGTTAGGCAAATGAAAAACCCTTCACACACCCCTATGAATAACAAGGGTGTGGCATAATAGGTGTAGAATATGGCCCCACTATACTGGTTTTGATTACCAAAGAGGTAATTAAAGATATAATTAATTGCGCAATAGTGTTCTGAATGATTTAGGGTGAAATTTTAAATGCATTTTTTACAGGGATACCAATTTATATCAATGTATTTGTGTGTGTGTGTGTGAACAGTATACAAGCTGGTTGCGATCTTATAACTTTTGATACAGAACTATTTACCTCCTGCTACCATTATGAAATACATTATTAGTGTTGGATGGAATCAGAAAAGATATAATGGTATCTGAGTAAATGTCACAATAGTGATAACAGATTCTGTTATTTATTTATTACAAGAGGGTATTTAATATGAAGCATGTTTCTTAATTCCATTCTTCTCGATATATTTTAAGATTTAGTGAGTAAGAATAAAGGCTTTGGAAGAAACAGTTACTTCTTGAGATCTGAATTACATTGTGACTTGCTAGAAGTTTAGTGTCACTAATGATATACACATTCTGGGCAAGGTTTTAGCTAGGTGGTTGAGAGATACAGAGATCTCTATTGACCAAGAGATAAGAGACTCAGAAACCCATTAGCCTGTATACAAATAGCAACTGATTTTATATGGTGACTAGAAAAAATATAACTATAGACTAAAAAACTACCATAGCAACTAATTATTAGTGACTCAGCTAAAAATCCCATCTGGAATCAAACATTCTATGAATAGTTAATAGGAGTTTATGAGGTTCATGCTTCTTCTATTCAATACATCAATTCATGAATCTATTATTTCATTCAGTTATTCATCATTTATTGAATGCTTTTCATGTGACAGGCAGTGAAGAAAACATTGATTAAGCAAAATGTCACTCTTCTCACATACGTTGTAGTCAAGAAAAAGGAAAAAGAAATTAAGTAAACAATCATAAAAACAAAATAAAACCACGCACATGGAAGTAACTAGGAATTATACCGAGAATATTTTAGGCAGAATTCACTGGATCAGTTTACTGGTCCACAGAGTGTGCTGGTCTTTAAACTGCTTATTGCTGCTTGATAATGATGTAAATACAGAATCTGAGAGTATATATTTAGAGACTTTTTGTGATAATTTGACAGAGAAAAGTTCTTCTTGTTGAATCTAATGTACAGTTGGGCTTTCTTTTTCATGTCTGTTTTTATTTTTTCTATTATCTTATTTTTATTGTACTATACAAAACTATCAATCCACAAAGATTTTGGAGGAACCTAACACCCTGCACCTTCCCGATGATAACTGAAGAAAACATGCACTAGATCATGAGCCCTTGGCCATACCATTTGTTTATATACACCATAAAAAAAAGAAATAGCACCAAAATTCAATCCACTAATGATGATCAAAGTTGTTTTAAGGAAAGTTCTTTCTCTAATTATGCTCTGTGCTTCATGTAATTGGCTAAGACATTCACTCTACTAGCTGCCAAGTGGTAACTTCCATTTAACTAGTGTCTTGGACTACATAGGCCACAGGTGCTTAAAATGAAACAGGGAAGTTGGGAGATTTTTTTCCTGAAGCGTGTGTTTGCTGATTTTTAAAAAATCTAAGCCATACCCAGACAGTGTTTCTGTTTTGGGTGACTCTCCATGAAAAGCAAGGCCTGTAACCCATCAGATGTTCCCATATGGGAGTTTGAAACTTGAAATAGTAACCCATTTTCAGGGATGGTAAAGAAAAATCTCAAGACGTTGGCCATTCAGATGACAGCTCAGGGGGCGGCACGAGGGACAATGTCAACTTCAGTCTTCTAACCAGGTTTTTTCTGTGCTGAGGCCTTGACTGTGTCTTTTGCCCTATTGATTCAGACCTATATTCTGAACTTAGCTCTCTGAGGTTTTGTTTTGTTTTTAATTATCAGTTCAGACCAATAATCTTCCAATAAATTAGTTTTCTGCTCAAATTACCCAGGGTCAAGTTTTATAGCTTGCATCCAAGAAACTAATGCATAACCAGAGTATACCCAGTATGTGTATTTCATTTTCTTCCCCAAATATTACTAAAATGTTCTTTAACAGGCACCCTATTGTATCAGCAGAATACAACTGTAGTGAATTTTGTCTTTCGAATCGAATGATTTTATTTGTTTAAGTGTCCTTAGATGAAAAAGATCTCTATTGTTGCTATGAGCTAGTGATCAACAGAAGGATTTAAAGAAGAAGCTTTTTTTGCACCAAGACATAAAAACAAAAACGACAGCTAAAATAACCTTACTTATCTAGATATTTAGGAAAGTAATCATTTTAATTAGCAGAGGGTTTTAATTGATCCTTTGGAGAGCCAAAATTTACTATTGTTATCATCCTTATTATTTAATATTTGTTTTCAAACCTTCATTGAAAAGTAAACCCATCATAAGTGTATAGTCAATTAATTTACACAAAATGATCACATTTGCATAACCAGTACCAAACTAAAATGCATAATATTCCCACAAAGTCCTTCTCATACCACCTCCAGGTAACTAGGAAATTATTAAAGGAAAACAACTCTATTATTAGCACGGATACCCTTATGAGCAGAGAAACTGTCCTCTGAACCCGGTGCAGATGGAAGAATTATGGGAAATAAATTATAAATAATAGATTTAAAATAATTTTTTAATCCAGTAAACTTGGGGTTTCTTTGTTCCACAGTAATAAGTAACTGGACTAGAAATTAGAATCCAGAAGTGTGATACTGACATGATGTAAACCAAAGACCTGTGATACTGGCTTTGAGCCTAGATTGACATCTGAGAGGTAGAAGAGGGACTGTTCATAGAGAACAGGATGAAGAGCAGTGAGGGATTCCGGGGCCCAGGGAACCTGTATTGTGCATTGTTAAAACAACTGGTGAGACTGTGACCCTCCGTCACACAGAAGATAGAAAACGGACCTAATGAAGTTGTGGATCTGGATATGTCTATTTGCAGGCAGAATAATGAAACAAATTTTGGCTTCATTTAGCTACCTATGATAACATATTGCAAAAGAGAGATGAAAGAAAGAAATAATACCTCAATTTTCAAGGATACTTCAGAGGAAACTCTTCAATTTAAGGGTTTTCTGAGTTAGAAAATAAAAATGTTTTATATTCCATGACCCTGCATAGAGCAAAAAGTGTTCAAACTAAAAATAGCCTCAGGGAAAAGCTCAAATCCAAGGCACTATAAGCAATACATGAACGATGGGTCAATTCCAAATTGAGGATTAAGAACTCAGAAAATTTTAGGCAATGCCTAGAATTAGAAAACTCTTGCTTCGATAGAAACACTTCTAATCGTCTTATGGGCATGAATCTTCAAGGCCTGTCTTACAGAATGAATATAAGGAGTCTACCATAAATTTGTGAGAGTACTTTTGGTCTTATGGGAGAAATCCTAGTAAGACTTATTGGAAACCTACAATGTTTTGAAGAGAATTTTATTGGCAAAATCATAAATGTGGACTAAAAGAGACAGAGACCAGACAAAAGTGAAAAGATGTTTGGGTCTCAAAACATCTATGTAGAGACAGCAGGTGGAGAAAAATACTCAGTTGCAAATACTGACCATTTCATATGAAAAAGAAAAAACAATTCAAAGGTTAAGTGCAACAGCCTGCAGGAAGGACAGAAGAGTCAAGCTACAACATTCTTAGAGTGCAGATATATATCCTAACCGAGGAATATATTCTGCCTCTGGAGCAGGGAAGACTTGGACATATTCTCTGCTGGATTTCATAATTGCTATGCATTGCTAACAGTTATTTGTCATCTGTTATCCCCTTTTTAAATAAACAAAAAAGATATCCTATCTGCTATATGGCACATTATGCTACTTGCATGTCATAAAATTTTTGTAGATGTGACTAAATTAAGGATCTTGAACTAGGAAGATTTTCCTGTATTATCTAAGTGACACTAATGTAATCACAAGAGTTCTTATAAGGGGAAATCAGGAGGGTCAGAATCAGAGGGAAGAAAATGTGATGATGAAAGCAGGGCTAGAGCTCAAAAAAGGATCTGAAGACGCTTCTCGGTTGGTTTTAAGATAAAAGAACAAGCCATGCTAAGAAATGGAGGAAGCTTTTAGAAGTTGGAAAATGCAAGGAGAAAGATTAACTCCTTAAGCGTGCAGAAGGAACACAGGATTCTCTAAACCCTGATTTTTAGTTCAGTGAAACTAATTTGAGACTTTTTTACAGAATTATCTTGCAGAATTGTAAGATAGTGCATTTGTATTGTTTAAGCCACTTAATTTGTAACAAATGGATAGAACAAGCAACAGAAATAGAAGGTAATAGCAATAGGAAGCAATAAAATAGGAAACCAACATACTGTTTTATTGTATGTTGGGTATGCACAAGAAAGAGAAGTCATCTTTAAAGCTTAGCGTGCTCCAGCCTAGCCTTTGAGACTGACAGCGCCTGCTTCCTCTATCTTAGAAAAAGCTGTCATGTAAGGAGTTTGATGGCACTGAGGACACTCTTGTGTGTAAAAGCAGCCCACCAGAGAAGCCCGGCAGCTCCACCCATCTCAGATGAGGCTCTAGACAAGTGAGTGACCAAGCACCTTGGATGGTGACAAACACTACACGGACAGAAAAACAGACTTGGGTAAACCGAACTCAACTAAGGATCATGAGAAACAATGCATACATCTTAAGGGCTTTAAGCTATTATGTTTTGGCTTGGTTTACCACACAGTAATGTGTAATTGAAAAGCGTTAGCATTTTAGTTTGGAAAAAAAAATCTTGAAGATATTTCACTGTTTGGTTGCCTGCACTTTTGATGCTAATAAGTCTAAAATTATTGTTTTTGCATTGCCCAAACAGGTAACATTTTGAATAAACTATGACTTGGGTAAAGCGAAATTCCCTGTTTCACCACAAAATTCCACAGTAGGTGTCATCTCCACAGAAATTGATTAGACTGTATTTACCATGTTTGAAATGTAGTCCGCACCCATATGAAGCAAATTACAAGCGCTATAAAGTGAATTCTGCTGCCAGTCTTCCAGTCATTCTTTAATTACCTTAAACAAGTATGCTTCTTCTTCACGTTTGTATCTGTTTTAGTTTTCTGTTGCTGTGTAACAGATTACCTCAAAACCTGACATCCTAAAATATTTATTATCTCGTACAGTTTCTAAAGTTCCATGATCCTAGAGCAGTTTATTTGTGTGATTCTGTCTCAGAATCTCTAACGAAGTTGTAGTCAGGCTGGTGGCCAGAGCTGCTGTCATCTCAAGACCTGGCAAGGGCTGAAGGTCCCAATTTCAAGCCCACCAAGTGGTTTTGGTGGACCTCAGTTCCCTAACTACCACCGAGTTTTGCCATCACTTAGATAAAGGAAAGTACATTTGAATATATAATAGTAACAACATAATTATAGAATAAAGGAAAGTCTTTCCTGATAAGGAGTTGTCTAACTTAAATGGATATAATGGATATAACGATGCATTTCCTAATATTTAAAAATATCTATTGCACACCGATTACAATATTTTGTTTTATATTACAGCACATTGTCTGTCCTCAGGGATTTTAAAATACACCATGGATGTGGTCTGTAAAACTATTTGATGGGAAAGAAAAAGACCGTTCTGGAACAGTGATAAAGTATGCAGCTTCTTATGGATTCCTAATCTGTAACAGTATATTATAGCATATTCGGTTAAAAATAATCAAACTGTTTCATTTTATTTGTCAGTGCAGTATACTTCAAAATGGTGATGAATTTGTGAACTTATTTATCTGACTATATACCAGTTCTGCTTCAAAAACTTGTGATATAAACCTTTTAGGGGAAAGGAAGCATCTCTTTGGCCTCTGAATGTTCTCTCTTGTTCTTTCTATTGTCTTTTTAAGAAATTTCAGTGATGGTACACATGACTGGAGGCCAGAGAGGAGTGATTCTGTGATGATAGCTTGAGAACTTCAGAAAGTGTTTCAGGAATAATAAGTACCAGGGAGATGGTGAACAACAGCATGGGATATACTTCACAGCCAACTAAGTCTTCAAATTTTGAATAAATGGTCTGCACTGAGAATATGTTGCAAGGCAATTTTTGCAGAAAGAGAGAATTTTTTTTTATTAATTAAAAAACTTAACAAAAGAACATTAAGATATCATTCCATTCTACATATATACAATCAGTAATTCTTAATATTATCACACAGTTGCATATTCATCATTTCTTAGAACATTTGCATCGATTTAGAAAAAGAAATAAAAAGACATCGGAAAAAGAAATAAAACGATAATAGAGAAAAAAAGATTATACATACCATACCCCTTACCCCTTGCTTTCATTTATCACTAGCATTTCAAACTAAATTTATTTTAACA